>JAVTVY010010213.1:0-45352 GCA_036873755.1 Hanleya hanleyi
TGACAAAACGGCTACCCGTAATTTCTCAATGGACTCGACAAATCATGATTTTTAACCATGTCATGATTCTGGGGTCACAGTGACCTTGACATCTGACCTTGACCTACATTTTGATATGCGCCACATCCTGTCCCCCTACTGACACAAAGAAATGTTATTTTCAAGAATTTCCTGGTTTTGGAGACACAGTGACCTTTGAACTTCGACCTTGAACTATATTTTGGTATGCGACACTTCATTTCCCCCTATTGAATTCACTCACAAAAAATTAGAAATTTTTAATGATTTCCTGATTTTTCAGTCACATTGACCTTTGACCTCTGACCTCGACCTACATTTGGTATGCAACACATCATTCTCCCCTAGGGCATCCGCTCACCAAAAATTAGAACTGTAGATAGAAAACTGTCAACGATCAATAATTTCCTGATTTTAGGCAACAGTGACCTTTGACCTCTGACCTCGACCTCAATTTTGGTACACGACACATCGTCTTCACCTAGCGTATCCACTCACAAAAAATTGCAACTGTGGATAGAAAACGTTCACAGATATAGACCGGACACGAACACTTCAGTGATTTCCTGTTTTTTAGGCCAGTGACCTTTGACCTTGACCTTCACTTGGTACGCGACACATCGTCTCCCCATAGGGTATCCACTCACCAAAAATTAGAACTGTAGACAGAAAACTGTCCCAGATATAGACGGACACGACGGACGGACGGACAGACGGACACACGGACGGAAACCGCCATCACATAATACGTCCGCCTTTTGGCGGGCGTATAAAAAGGCAGTGTGACTAACATCACAGGACCTACAAAGTAGGGTACGGTAATTTCCCTATTAATTCACCTTCCAAATTTAATTCGAAAACGGCCGATTTTTCCGCTGTCGTGATTTTGTCCATCCTAATAAAACGAACACGGGAGCATTTTCAATATCCGTGAAACAATAAATTCGAACACTCCCATTTTCGCCACGGAGTTCGTGCCGATGAAAGTAAAGTGAATATGTTAGGCTACTAGAATCTCGTATAGTATATCGGCGTATGCAATATTTGTAAGCGCAGAGAAACAACAGGGAATGGTACAATATAATCAGACTGAATTACTATTACTTACAGTCTATAAGGAAAACAATTGATTCAATTAACTCCGCAGTCCTGTAATTTTATCCTAACTTGATCGCGTTTCGCCGCAGTCGGGAAAAATATATACGGTAGTCCCCCGCACGTGGTCGAGTGTCTGCACACGGCCCGCTATTAAATCATTCTTCAGTTTCCAGCGTTCGTATATCAAATATCTTTCTTTAAACCAGCATTCCTTTATTTGAAAAACACACATTATTTTAAGTAACAAATTTGAGAGATCTTCAACGTTAATACATTTGTTCGTCGTATATGCTAAACCCCTCGCTGTCCCCCATTTACCTGCCCTGTATTATTCGTATGGGAGGCACTTGGGCCGTGTTCAAAGGAGGCACTGGAAGGGAGCAGAGTTCAAACTTTGTCGGGTGACGTTCCCGCGGAGATATCAAGTTGTAACGTGTGTGCTGGTGAATTGCATCAGATTTCTTCACAGCAACTGAATTCTTCGTTTGGGGAAAGCAAGATGCGATTTAATCTTTCGGTATGCTGTATGCTATTCGTTATATTTTCAGGTGAAGTGGACAATCAAACGACCATTATTTGACGTCAAAAATGAGCCATCACGAAAAGCCTTTTGGAAGGATGTACATTTAACGTTGATTTTATTTTAGTATTTTGATCAAGAAAAATTTCTAAAAATAAAAAATCTGGACTACAATTCTCGAGCATCACTTGTTTGTGCATGACAACGTATCGACAAGCCTGGAAGATCACAAACAATGGTGAAAGGCTTTCCTTTTTTCTTTCAGAACATCCATTCCCCCCTCCCTCCCCCTAACAGTCCATACGTCCGTGTTATTATCCACACGACAAGGTGAGGTATATACGCAGACCCCATGTGGTAAGTATATTTGACCGTAAACAAACCTACAGAATTACGGTGATCGATCTGACTCGTCCTGCATTCATCATCAGGTTCTCTGATTTTTCTCCCTTCTAATAATAATCAACATACAATACAATATCTAATAGCATGTTCGTGAAAGAGGCCGTATTTTTATTATTATCATTATTAAGGTTCACTGTATAGGAAACAAACTTGAAACGATGTGTTCACATCGCACGACATAATAGTATACCCCCTCAATTTCCTACTGAAACACCAAGCCTCCACATGAATGGCATTTGCTGCAGGTCTCCTTTGATATTTAAATTGTCAATGGCTACATTGTTTTGAGTACCGGGATAGTTTGCTAATGAAGTGTTTAGTTTATTTTTAGCCTGTCCAGCTATTTCCCCATTCAGCACAGCTTGTCCTCCAGAGAAAATCACATAAAATGGAAGAATCCAAAGTCAGGATAGGGGTGACAAGATGTTTCAGTTTCCAGTGGAGAGAATCTGAACAGCATGAAATATATAGTGAAATAGGAGAGTCCAGTGCAGCATGCAAGTTTCACCCAGACTGGAAATGACACTTATTCATATGCAAATGAGATCGTGTGTAATAACATTGAATTGACTGCCTGGGGAATACCTTGTCCCTTCGGAAGCCCAAATTCAGCTCTGGGTGAGGATGCGCGATTCACCAGCAAGAGGCAATTGAAAGGGGTTTCAAATTAACGATGCAGTATTATGGGTTTGTGTGTTAATGTGTGGCCCTTGTTCGTCCTGTAAATTTCACAATACCTCATTCAAACTTGTTATATCTTGGCTTTGATTGCATCTATCGTTTAATGAAACATAGACAGGAAATCACACAGTTGACAAACGTCAGTTTTCCCACCAGGGGACACAAACAAACTTTGCGATGTGAAGCGCCGACAACAATCATCTCTGCATGTGCTCTGTTTTGTTCAAATATAGTTATCATAAAGACTTACTCTTTCCGGTTTTGTTAAATATTTTATTGTGAATGAAAATATTTCTTACGAATACCCACAAACTTACCAAAATTTCAGCAATCAAAAATTCTTTGGAATTACACCGCGCATTTTTACACTAAGAATCAAAACATCGCTATCGCCATTCCATTACTCTATATGCTAAACAAATTTGAGAAACATTTAAATGGCATTAGGTAAAGTTTCGGAGATGAGAACCTACCAGTATTTAATTAATATTCAGAACGATATCATACTTCGACTTTTACTTTTAGTAAACTGTTACAGTACCGATACCGTAATAGATATTCTCATACTTGAAACAAACCAATCGAAACGTGTATTGCCGACCGACACTCGGTTGTCTTGTACAATCCGCCGTTAATTCAACATTAATTTCGTGTCATAGGTCCGGGATATTTATTCAAGTCCTGGATGGTGTGTGTAAAATCATGCACAGTGAAGACCAAAAAGTCTATGACAGTCCGCTAATCTGTCTAAAACTTGTGATACAATCCTACACAAATTTGCCGTTGGTTCATTTTCAGGGTTCACAACAACAACGTCGACATACCGAACGACTCGAACATGGAATACTCTAATATGTGTATAGTTTTATATTTCCAGAATATTCATTCAATTCCATGTCAGTTAGGTTTCATAATATAGATCATAGCTAATACTGAACAAAAAGGAAGGAATACGTTCAATGTTTTGGCCTACTTTTACGATGTTATTATGAACGCGAATTTACGGACGTCAGCTCAAAAATCTGCATGATCGTGCTGAACTCGTCACTCGATAAATATGCTTGACTTCCTCGAATAAAATTAGACGCCTTTATCAGGGTAGAGGAGATTTTCTGACATCATACACTGCATTTTATGGAAACTGATGAGATATCAAAGTTAATACACGGTAATAAATACGATCACTACGACCACGGCGAAGCGGTCCGCCATTTTGGATTCTCCGTGAAAGTCGGCGCGACATTTAATTCGAACACTCGCGTTTTTCTAGAATTCGCTCAACAAATAATTCGAAAGTAGCCAATTTTTGGAGTGCTGAGTTTCATCACTACATCGCGAATTAATAGGGAAATTACCGTAGGTATTAGGACTCCAACGCACACTGAACTCTTGGAAATCCCCCCACCCCAAGTTGAAATCCTGCCTATATTAAGATGGGCACAGCCCAAGTCAGAATCACCAGTGATTTTCATCAAAGATCACCTTAATTTTTAGCAAAAGTAGGTCAGCTCAGAACTTGCTGGTAACAATCCCCTAATGCACCTTCATGAAAGAAATCAAGGTTCTAATGTCAACGGTTCTCCTTATTTTGCCGACGAAAGTATTGGGATGGACTCACTCACTGACTAATGGACAATATGCAGATGGTAGCCTATTTCGTAGGAAAATCTGAGTACAGTAATTCCTCTAATATTTCAATCATCCTATCAAAATTCAACCATCCCAATTTTATGGACATAATTCAGTCAGTCATTCTAATAAATTTAATCATAATTAAATTAACAAGGAAAAAATCCTGATAATCAATTGTGTACATGATTTTGTAACATTTTTTCTACTTTCTGTTCTAATAAATTTGATCACTTCTGATGTTATGGCGCGAAATATCACTTCCTGTGATTGAATTATTAAAGGATTTACCGTATGAGGGTTATCCAGTGTACTGTAAAAGAAACAAGTGAATATCATGTCATGTATGTTCAGCTCGTTCACCTAGTTTTTCCCGCTGTTGTTCAAGGGGCACCAATACACCGTCATCTTCGTCCCTGTAGCCGTAGTAGTCAGCATCAATGTCCTTCATCAGATCTGCCCGTGTTCGTCGTGTGGCTGAGGGAGCTGTAAGATACATCAGTGGACATCCAAAATATGCTTTGTTACAAAATCTGTTGGGGGGAGGGGGGGGGGGGTTAGTCAGTTAGTCGCCGCTTACGACAAGCTCTCTGAGGAGCTGAGGCCTATTCTTACCATGACCTGGAGTGTGCACAAATGACACCCCAGGGGCAAATGAAAGCAATGTTTGCTTGGACGATATCACTCTATTTCAGCATGGAATTCAAGAGAACTCTGAAATATGCTAATTAACAGGTTTTGCTTTATCATATGAGGATTGTTAACACATGTGTCACTGGTAGTAAGATAAAAATTGTGCGCTACAAATGTTATCTGAGAGTGGATGGACTATATACTCACGCTCTTGTTCAAACAGTTCCTTGACACCAGGCAACTCCTTCGCTGCTCCAAAATACCTGAAAAAAATAAAACACACAGATTAAAACACAGTCAAAAGAAAGATACTTCTAAGCAAATCACCTCTACATGACTGAATTATTCTAAAGACAGGACACCATGAACTTTATTTCCAATACCTAATTTTCCTTATCTTTTCATGAGTGTATTATCACAGCCCAAAGATCACAGACAGTTGATACAGTAATCCCTCTAATAATTCAATCCCCCTATCAAAATTCAATCATCTCTAATTTTGGGGAGGACAAAATTCAATCGGTGGTTTTAATAAATCACCCTACAAAATCATTGAAATAACGAAGAAATAACGGATTATATGCATGATTTTGAATCATTTGTCAACTTCCTGTTCTAAAAAAAATTGATCACTCCCGGATTTTATGGTGGGAAATTTCTCTGACTGTGAACAACGAAATTCCAGGACTTTTCCAGGTCAATACAACATTTTTTCGGGACCTTTAACTGAATTTTCCTGGACATTTTTTAACACCTTTTGCCATGTTTCATTCAGCAAATTCAACAACGTACATTAGAATGAACTATCACGTTTCATACAGATCTTGACTAGATCGAAGAATAAAATCAGTTTGCTTGAAAGAAATTCCAGTAAATAATTGTGACATATATTCTGAGAGGACAATAAAATTCAAGGACGTTTCCAGGACTCTTTACAAATATTGTCAGAATTCAAGGACTTCCAGGTCCTGGAATTTAGTTTCTCAGAATTCATGGAAATCAAGGAAATTCAGGACCTGTAGGAACTTTGTGAATATGGTTGTCTTACTTGTATCCTTTGTTACCAGGAACTTCCTTCCCTTCATGATCTAACATTCTTGGACCAATTCTCTGGAGAAAAACACCAATAATATAGCATAAAGTCACATACAATATGAAAAATTACAATATGACTGAATAAAATTAAATCTTACATTCATTTTGATGGCAAATAATAAAGAGGGAGGAAGGGTTTGGGGCTTTGTTTGGCACGGACCAGAGATATCCATCTTTTTCTGGCAAACATACATTTCCATACAACTTACATCAACCGAAAAAGAAAAAATTCTCCAATTTTGAGATTGATTACATCTTTAACAAATACTAATTAATTGAGATGAGTACGGTGGTTCACCCTGTAGTCCGGTCCATTTAGCTCCTTAATTCTGTCTTCCCAATGTCCCTTCTCTCTCAACAGCTTGTTGATTTCATCGTTCAAATCTCTCAGTCGGAATTCGCCCAGACCGGCTGAAATAAGGAACAAAAGTAATGATATTATCATGCCAATATCCAGTCGGATCAATCATAAGTGTTATACTACGTACAGTCTCATAAACTGATCAGTCCAATCGCAAAAACACTGCTGGTCTGATGTCTACAGATGAAAGGTGGCGAGTGAATAGCAAGTTCCAAGTTGGTCCCTCATGAATGATGACACGTGCAATGTTTGTTAGTCTGATCTAAAAATAGCAAATAACCACCATGTTTCCTTCACAGAGTGCAATGCGAATCCCTGAGTAATTTTTACCATCATGAATGCTTGAACAATAGGCATTGACTGGAAATTGCGGACACAATTTCTCTCAAGCAACTGCTTCATGAGTTTTTCATTGTTCTTGCATTCTAGAATTAGTTCAGTGATCTTTCAGGTCCCTGTTAGCATCTGCTACCATCTATGAATGAACTTTCAACAATGATTTTTCCCGATGCCCATATTGAATGCATTGCTGTTGTGTGAATAAACAAGGTCATACATCTAACAGGCATTCAGCGATTATCATTAAAGCTCATATAATCATCAAGCTCACACAAGACTTACAGATTGTGTTATTGTAAATGTAAGCTTATTTGGCATGTCTTGATTTGACTGTTAACTGTCAGACCTGAGATATCAGAAAACGAGACCCTGTCCAGCATCAAGAGTTGTAGCCTCTTTTGAATTACATCCCCTGATTGTGACAGCAATGTAATTATCTCCCCCTAATTGTGACACAGTCAGTGCATTATCTCCCCCTTATTTTGACTAAAAATATCCCAAAACTTTCAGGACATAATTTTGCAGCATAAAACATTTCAGGCTAGAGCTCCCTGTATACTCTCCAAAGTTTGATAAACTCGGAAGAGCATGGGTGCAAAGTGAACCCATTTTTTTGCCATCATATGTGCTTAAATCATAGGCAGTGAATACAAATTGTGGAAATATATCTTTCAAAGTATTATTTGCATTATTTCTTCACTGTTATTGCATTCTGAAGTAGTCCAGTGATATTTCAGGTACCGTCCCTGTTAGCATCAGGAGTCGTCAAAAAAATTAATAAATAAATGTACGATGGTGATCCTGAGGCCCATGTTGAAGGCATTGCTTTTGCAGAATCTTAGTCGTGGAAGCTAAAAGCCAGACATATGGATGGACAAACTGAAGGATGGATAGACCCCAACTCCATAGTCCCCCCACTCACCACCATCCCTCCGAAAGTTCTGTCCGGGATAGTCTTCTTAACAGCAACAAACATACATCTGCAGGGATTCATTCAAGTAGAAAATTTGAGCATTTTTTACTCAAATGAGTGGATTCAGTTTTCAGAATTGTCTTCAATTTGAGTATTTCTTCAAATTTACCACCATTCTGACTGATTTTATATTGTTTCATCCCTTCAAATAATAGGCTATTGAGTTTTCGTCTAAATATAAAAATATTTAGTCAAACACAGAGGACTGAATTGAGTTTTCGAATGAATTTTACCCCTGATTAACCGTTCTGGTGTTGACTTGAGAATAATCTGGTCATGTACCATTTAATTTCTGACTCTTATAACATCATCATTTAGCTGGATAACAAAGACCTAAGATCTCTAAATATGATTTATCGTTTTATTGTCAATTAATATTATAAATTAATGCCATTTTATAGTCGAATGAATTTACCGTTTTGGATTTGTGCCACCTTTCTGGACACCTCGCCTATAATCTGTCTCCTCCATTTCTCTGCCTTGTGCAAATCCTCACAGTCCGTGGCTAGAAATGGCCGCCTTTCCTACAAAATATAGACAATGTCAACATGGTACATCATGTTACAGGTATGAAGCTAAGAAATCACACAGCTGAAAGGATCTACTTATCATTCTGTTCTATTATCAAGTGAGTCAGGACTTAGGATGTGCCCAAATAGGACAGCAAAAATATAAATATATTTTTCTTGCATTGAGAATCAATATATAAGTTTCTCATATACATATACATAGACATACATAAATCGAAACCTATCTATTTTGCCAGCATATTTTCACATTTTCCTGACTAAAGAAATTTTGCCGTGCCAAATAGAGGGTGTGCCCAGGTCAGGGTAATCAAACCCCTGCGTACTCTGAGCATCAAAATGTTGTTGAATACTGGTATTCCTGGTCATATTTGATCTCCCACACACCCAAATCAGTTTGACTAGCATTGTCGGGTTTTTTCATGGTTTTAGTTTACCAATGTTCGGAGGTTCCTCATGCTTTGCTATTCAACAGTTTGAGCCATAAGAACAAGGTGACTATGGTGATCCCTCTAAAATTTCAATCACAGGAAGTGAAATTCCAAGCCTAAACTTTGGGGGTGATCAAATTTATTAGAACAAGAATTTGACAAAATGGTATAATCAATTAATATTTCTTTGTTATTTCTATGATTTTAATTCCCATAATGGCATTTTATTAGTGAGCTCAGGTGCGGCGCTGCGCGCAATTTCACATACTTCATTTCAAATTTAGGCATACTGTAAGTGTGCGAGAGCTATGGTGCACCTAAAAAATCAGTGTCTGGGATTGAATTGTTAGAGGGATTAGCATTTGGCCTGGGGGAAGGGGGGGGGGTCAAGGCACATTAGATCACCAACATTAGCCACACTCTTGGGAAAAGCTGAACCATTTACTATGAAGAGATACAGATCCATGCAATCTCTGATAATCTCGTTCATGTTTAGAATGTTTTTACAGCAAAGATGGCAGACATATAGCGAGGATACGAGCTATGAACCAAGGGAGGTAACCTTATACATACGATTGATACAAAGAGATACATATCGGTTCAGTCCTTACCCTTTCTTTCATACCAGCCTGTGCAGCACGCCAACGTGCCAACGTCGTCCTGCGGGAGAATAACAATTTTAATAAGTACATCCATTATTAAATGCATTCATTGAAATCAGCCTGAGATATTTGATGAAATAGATGTAGATGGTCACGCAGATATACAAATAAATTTAGGCTGAAAGAAATAAATGTCTAGCTTCACAGGCATTGCCACATAATATTTTAGCACTGCGTCAACCGTTTTAAATACTCACACAGTTCTCTCTCTCTCAAAGTTTTGCCAAAATAATGTTCCTGAACAATTAAAGGTCATATTACATGTATGCGATAGTAAGTTATGTCCGTCCATCTGTCTGTACGGTTATCAGTTATTCTTTGCCCAAAGTTTACCAGGAGTTCTACCGTGAACATAATTTTGGATGATTTCCTCATTTTATTAGTCAATGACCTTGACCTCAAAATGAATAGGATTCCATTTTGCCCCACAGGTAAAGTGGTACCACTCCATAACCAGGAACTGAAGATATTGCACTGACAACAAAAGTTAGCAGACAGACAGTTGTAAAATCAATAGGTTTATTGTTCATCAGGAGTTCGAGGTATATCTCAAATATAATCACATTACATATAGCCTGAACATAACAAATTTTGAAGATTTCCTGATTTTTGGGCCACAATGGCCTTGGCCATGATGATCTTTAGATCCCAAATTGCCACATGCGCAAGGTATACATGTACCCCAAAATTTGAATCAATCCATAACCTGAAACTAACAATATCGCACAGATATCAGAAGTTAATGGATAGACAGATGGACAGACAGAACTCAAAATCGCATAATATGACCTTGTCTAATGACGATGGTGATGGTGTCTTGGAGGCTGGAAATTGATTTTGTTCAGTCGTTTGTTCAGTGGGTATCACAGAGTGATAATGTGATTAGCTAGAGAATTATTATTTTATATTTGAAAAATTCAGAAGGCCTTTCAAGTTAGAAATTGAAAACTTGGCCAGGCTAGGCTAATTATACTAATTGTTGAACAGGATTAAGTTAAGTGGTTGAAGTGTCCACTTTAATCCGCTCAGTCTAGATTGCTGGCAATCTGCTTTTTGCACATCATGGAGAGAACAAAGAAGAGTCTGTCAGTTACTGGTTTGAATAATATCACTTTGTCCTATCTTTTAACCAGGGAGAATATCTTAAAACTGGAGATAAGTGACATAATTTTATGCTTTATTTTCCCAGTATAGAAAGAAAGTTTCATTATGCTTGAACTAGTGTCATTATGCTTAGAATAATGTACAGTTTGGCAACTATTAAATGAAAATATTCTCCTGGGTTAAAAGATAGGGCAAAGTGAAATTATACAAACCAGTAACTGACCGGCTGAAGTCACGGGTCACTGTACAGACAGGCGTGTCTTTGTTCTCTCAATAATGTGCAAAAGGTGGATTAGTAAATATTGCAATAGGTATTACATGCCAACTACAAAAGTGCATAGCTTAACTGTGGCGACTTACATGGCTTTCTCACTGTTACGAGCCTGAAAAAGACAAGATATAATTCATTAGCATTATGTTTATATATTAAGTATGACAGCATTAATTGTCACTAACAGTCTGAAATCTTTCACCACTGATCAGTATTTTAATTGGAAATGCTTACTCATGTTATTTTCACATTGTTTGATATAATTATGAGCATGTGAGGCCACTGTTAATTAATTGTTTGTTTCTCGTAACCTTGCTTGTAAAAATACACATGCTGAGTGTGATATTATTAACTTGCAAACCAATTGTATACAAACATGAAAATGAGCAAGTTTTACTCGTGAAAATGTAAATCCCTCATTTATTTTAAATATTTGCCCTCAAAATATAGATGAGGGCTGGTTACGGGAAACGAACTGGTTATTAGCAGCCGGAAAGAATTATGTGTGTGTGAACCAGGAGTGTACCTGTGTCAGTTTTAATTTTTAAAGTCTAGGAATGATCACTCTCGAGCTAAGGTAGTGGACACTGGAGCAGCTGCGCGACCTGGTGTCCTCATCCTTCATATATTACCAGTAGAGGGCTTCAGCCAATCAGTGTATTCCTCGGTAGCCCGCCAATCAATTTTCATAGTCACATCTCTACAGAAAGTGCAGTCATGGCAGTGGTCAAAAAAAAAAATTTCACTCGGTAGCCATTGGCTAGCAAGGTTGAAAATTTACTCGCCACATTGGCGACCTCAAGCTTTCTTCACTCGCCAATCCAGGCCAACTTCTTCAAACTAAATTGACAGATGTTGGTGTTTGACAACTACATAGGTATCAGGTGACCATGGAACATTTTCATGTATGAATGCAAACAACAAATTCTTCACTTAAACACCACCATATCATGACTATGTAGTCATGCTGTGCTCTACTCTATTTTTTATTACACGCGTACGGGGATGTCTTGTAAATATAGAGGGCACTGCAGCACATCAAGGTCTTTGGGGGATTGCTGCATGATCTTTCGCCAGTTCACATGTGTGCGCTGGAGTTGTCCGGGGATTTGACAAATGACCAGAAGTAGATACGGGAAGTCGGTAATAATGTTATGTTTCTTGCACTATAGTTAATCAAGTATAATGTGTGTTCTGTTGGAAATGTGGTGTGTAATGACAAGACTGTTTACACACTGCTAGCCAGCCATCTTGACAACTTCGAATCCCCTTTAGCAGGGGGGATAACTGTGTATTTGTTTACATCCCACTTCCAAATATGGCAATACTACACTCATGTATCGACACATTGGTGAGTAACTGAAAAATTCACTCGCCGGGTGTGATTTTTTATTCGCCAACTGGCGAGATGTTGAATGGGTTTCGTGAGCACTAAAGTTACAATTCTCAAGTTGGTGTGTGATAAATGTACATAGAGCTCATTAAGAGAAAATCTCTTTGATCTTTGTATGGCATAGGTGATGTTAGCTATAGAACCTTTGCTGTGTAGGTGGGCGTGGCTGTTCTTCCCTACACAGCTGTAGTTCCTTCCCTTTACATTTCATACCACGAAGTTTTGACCTCCGAAACGCCTGCGTTTCGGAAGATTTAACGGCTGCACATACAAGAACACATTAGAACTCTCGGTATTCCCTCATTCTTAAGTTATCATCAATTGTTCAAGATTCTCGGGGATTTGAATATTCAACTGACCGCCATTCAACTGTCAGTGATGTAAATTTCCCTTGCACGGACTTTGCCGGAGATGGCGGTGTCTTTTGAAAATTTTTCGGGTCAGTTCGATGACAGTCCAACGCATGCGCGTGTAGGTGGGCGTGGCTATCTTCGTTATGCTGAGACATTCAAAATATGAGACCAAAATATGTCAGAAAACTCCGTGAAGGCGTGATTAAACGATGATATCTCAAGAACGAGGAATTATTAAGTGTTGAGAGTTGGCAGGCGGCGAGAAGGGGCAATGTAGAGGAAAATGAGGTATAGTTTATTACTATTCGCTGCCGTTTTATTTCGTGTGCAATTAGGATATTGGACAATGTCATTCGAAGTTCAATGTGTGCGATGTATTGTGTATAGGAAGAACTGGGCTGTACTGTAGTCGGTTACACAGCCATTTGAGACTACAGCCATTCCTGGGCTAGAATGACTGAAGCCTGGATATAAACTTGGCTATGTGACCCGCACATTCTCTGGTGGCTCTCTTATGGTACAGATAATATGGAAGTCATTTATGTGACTTGGTGCTGAATCCTGGATACCTAGTTAATTGAGATACTTCCACACGTGAGCGGGTATCTAAAAATAGCACGCCATGATGACGTCATCACCAAAACGAAAACAACAACGAGTTGCTGCCTCCAAACACAGTGACACTTGATAAAAAGTGTTATAAGTGAAAGAAATCGGAATTACCTCGCCTCAGTATAACATTTACCGGTTCTCTAGATCATAACTTCTTATTTCAAACGAATAAAACTTTGGTTTTAACTCTGAGATTGGAGAAGTCAAACTAACACTCTTTCCTCGCCTGGCTCGACATCCGAATGCGCCGTCAGCTTTCTGATAAATTGGCGTGCGCATGTCTGATCATCAAAATTCTCAACCTGTATTCCGAAGTGAAAAAGTTACTAATCTGTTTTCGCATAATCTAATGTTCGGAGAGGCGACGAATCAAGGGAATAACTTCCCATGAAATACAGTTTTTTTTTTAAAACAGATGTACTGTTTGAATACGACTGTATAGGTTATTTGCGAATTCCAATTTAAAAGCTTATTGGCACGGACGATTCCCGAAACCATCTCCAGGTCCGAAAAATGTAAAACCGCAAGTAGAAAGCGTTTTGGCGGGAACGGTGAATCCCAACAACCTTTCCCGGTAAATCAGATCCGTTTTCGCATGGTTAACCCACTCTTTTACTTCATCAGTTGATACCACAAAGCCCAGGAGTAGCAGTCGTGTTTGATTGGGGGAAGGGGGGGGGTGTGACAAATTCTATTTAGCGGTGATGGGGATCCCAGTTTTCAACACCTGAACACCCAATATCATTTGTGGTCAGAAGATGGTGCCCCACAAATCAACTCATGGCTGAAGCCCTTGCCAAAGGCTACGATATACATCAGTCAGGCTCCAACTCATACTATTAGGGCATTCATAGCGGGTAGCTAGGCCTTAGGGGTCCTGCTAAACACCGCCCGGGACCGTCCGGAAATCGCCCGGCACCACACAGGTTCGAAGGTTCAACTTGACATTCTGTATTATTTTCTTCTGTGGATCATTCCACATGTAACACTTAATATGAAATAGGCAAAGCCTAGAAACGAACGAAGTATACTTCTTTTGTTCGCTTCTGACTTTGCCTTTTTCGTATGATTTTTTTTTTTTCGCAAACCATATATAGTCACTGTTATATTACGGAAGCTTAGAAGGGACATTGAAAATTATATACATATAGGCGCAGCCTAGTGCGAGTTCTTTTCATTTTCCTGGTCGTTTGTGGCTTGGTGATTTCTGATGAAATACTGGCAACCCAAAAGTTCGGAATTGCTGTGGTTGTGGATGATGCGTTGAATATTTGATCAATCGGGAAACGTATTGTTCTTTATCTGACATAGCAGACTGCCTATACCATATAGTATATGTTTCACACATTTCAAGGTCCGAAAATATGAATTATTTTCAGTATAATCAAATACAGTCGATCAGAATTGATACTCTGGATCGGATCTGGGATAAAGTATGTTGATCGAATATATAAACCACAAAATATTGGGATGCTTCTTCATTATAAATTAATTTGAGGAATGAAACTGATAGAATTATTTTAATTTTATCCTTGAATGAAAAATTAAGAATGCCAAACTGTTCGAAGAGAGATATTATTATATAATGGACAGAAATATTGCGATGTTTATAGTTACATATAATCAAATTATTGTAAACAAATGAAAAACAAGCTTGATAGCTTATGAAGCCAGGACATTCCACCTTGAGGACATTTACCCCTGTAGACATTTCCCTAGATATTTCCTCCTTCAAACATTTCCCTCTGTGGACATTCCCCACTCCCCCTCCCCCCCTTTTTTTTTTGTATTATAACTACAAATGTGTAACACACTGAAATATTTTAAGATACTTTCAACAAGATTTGTATAATTTAGTAAAATATTGTAATAGATATCTTGGGTTTTGCCATGAATTACTTTCTCTTCAACAGGGCACTATTTTGACATGCATAATTCATCTCAGCATATCTGTGCTAATAAAGAATTCCATTGAATTGCGCAAGTGTATGTTACATTATTGATTGTTCGCCTCATGTAGGTGTTTTTTTTTTTCATTCATGTAGGTTCTAATTAGCAAATAAACATCTATTCTATTCTATCGTATGGATCAAAATATTTATTTATTTATGACTACGTAATAGTTGTTAACGTATAGGATGTATACTACCGGTACCGTAGCTATTGTTTTATCATGCCGAATTATAGAAAATAATGAATAATAATAGAGAAATGCCCCAAATTTGTTTTTGTCAATATTTCAATTTTGTTAAACATTTGTACGAACTCATAGTACAAAAATATATAGGAGGGGGGGGGAGGGGGGAATGCATGTCTAAATATGAGGGGGGGGGGGATGCATGTCTAAATATGAGGAATCTGACTTTCTAAAATTTCGTTTTATAAGTTGTTTGAGTTCTTGGTAAAATTTTGCTGTTTGACTTCAAAGCTATTCATGAATTGACCCCTCAGAAGTGTACGGATCTAAACACAATAAAATCTGCAATAAACTATAGCTTGATGAATGTGTTTGTTTTATGAACTTTACTTGCATCTTGGTTGTCCGTACCTATTAATTTAATGTCTAAATCTAGGCCATAATCTGAAGTGAATGGATGATATCTGACGGTTCAGACAATCGCAGTGTCACCGTTTACTTGGAAATGATTTCTTGCCTGTTATAATTAAAATCCCCTATTGATAATCAGCTTGTTGTGACCCCTTCTCCCTTTTCTTTGCGAACTTTGGATGACCTAATTTATCACGCGGACGTCAGCGACAGAACTTGAATGGCTTGATTTTGCTACGGCGTAAGGTCACAATTCCGTGGCAAATGTTCATTTTTTAAATGAACAACCGATTATCTCTTTACGAAACATCAGATCTTCAAAGCCTAATAAATAAGCTTGTTATAGGCCGACCTAATAGGCCGGCGAAGCCGGCCTTAGGTCGGGCTTATTGGTAAGAAATCCAGACAACAACAACAACAATTCACACATACTGACGAACCCACCTTTTTCCTCAATGTGGGCGGAGCCTGTCGTTCGACGCGTTGTCAACGTATACGTCATCGATTGGAGGCTGACATGTTTCTCGTCTCGGTGAAACGAGAAAATAAATATTTACATTCCCGTTTACACCATTGATATTTAGCTCCTTCTGCAAAGGTCTTCCGAATTTTCAAACGCCGACATTCGCAGCCGGGCCTGGGATCGGGCTTTTTCAAAGAAATCAACGTAAAATTCATCAAATTCTCACTGCGCCTGTCCGAAATCGAAGCGGACATGTTCCTCATCTCGATCAAACGATAGTTTGACAAGCCAAAATGGGACAGAATGATTTTATTCATTTACACATAATTCTATGAACATTAATATATTTTTTCCTCTTTGCATCGCATATTTTTGTCTTAAAACATTGAAAAAGCAAAAGCGTTCTTGTCACCGAAATACATCCGGCACTTCGCGCAGCCATGACTACAAGGTAAAGTTCACGAGTTACGGCCCTTGAATTCGTTATGCTCCGCTCCACGCAAGTGTTTCCTTTTTGTCTCATTTCCAGTGATAAATTATGTTTGGTTCCATGGGCTAATAACATTTACACAAGCATTTTGTTGAAATAATGACAAAAACAAACTTTTTCTTCTTATTTCCTTTTATAAGTTGATAAAGGTGCAAGGATTGCTCTATGGTATTTTAGTGAGTGTCTGAGTGGTTCCAAAGTGAACAATGCATTTTACAAGAATAATGAAAAACTGGGGAAAACATGATCTATCTATTTTGGGCAAACTACAGATTATAAAAACCTTTATAATTTCACAGTTTACTTTTATCATGCAATCACTTGGAATTCCGGACAAAATTTTAGCACAAATAAACCAACTTTTATACAGATTTTTATGGAAAAAACCCCTAAATAATAAGAAAGCATTTGAAAAAGTAAAACGGACTGTTCTAATAGGAGATTACAACCAAGGTGGACTGAAAATGTTAGATATGAATGACTTACAAACAAGCTTTTATTTGAGCTGGGTCCCCAAACTTTTTTCAGATAATGCAGAAATTTGGCAAAATGTCCCCTTTTTTTATTTCAACAAAATAGGACAAAGTTCAGTATCTAGCAAACAATTCATACAACTTGATTCTATCAAATCACTATTTTGGAGGAAGGTCTTTACTGTATGGTTAGATAGTCATCAAATCTCTTTAAACCCACCTGATATCCCAATGCAAGCTTTGTTTAATAACAATCTCATTAAGTATAAAGGTAAACCACTCTTTTTCAAAGATTGGGTGAAGGCTGGAATAGTACGAGTCAAAAATATTTTCCACAATGATCGCCTTTGTACATTTAAGCAGCTCGTTAATTTACTTGGCCCTTCACCAGGTCGCATATTTGAATACAATGTTATGAAAAATGCCATCCCAAAACTCTGGATAGATAACTTTCAACATAATTTGACTAGTCAAAACTATATTTCATTTTGTGGAAAGTCTATATATGGGTGGAAGGCGAGAAATTTTAGAAATTTCATCACTTCTGAAAGGGTATCTAAACCATGTGCAGTAGGTTTCTGGCAAAGGAAGACAGGCATTGAAATAAATGATTATATTTTTAGATTGCCTTTCATTTGTACTGCTGAAACCAGACTTCAAGTTTTACAATGGAAGATGCTACATAATATATATCCAACGGCCATACTTCTCCACAAAATAGGAAAGAAAAACTCAAACAAATGTACACAGTGTAATGAGGTTGAATTTACTGAACATTTCTTTTTTCATTGTGCCTATTAAAGCTTTTTGGAAAATAGTTGAAGACAAAATTTTCTCTATTGCTAATATACAGATTACACTACAACTTAATCACATCCTGTTTGGTGTAACAGAGTCTACTATGATACAATGTTCACTCTCTTCAAAGAAGAAAGAGGTAATTAACCACATTATTTTAATTGCTAAAATGTGTATCAGTAAGTATAAATATGGTACACATGCAAACTTAAGTTTTCTCTTTGATTATGAATTAGAGCTGAGAAAGAAATATCTGCAAATACCTGAGAAATGATCCGTCTTGGCCAATGTTTTTGATATGGATTGTGTACCGTTATGGGCAGCAAGATTCCATCTCATAGTAATATATATCGATTTATCACAAATATTATCAATATAGGTTTTCATATTTTGCATTAAGATACCACTGTTTTCATAGCATATTAATATATTGATTCATCCGAAATATAGTCATTGTAGGTTTAAAATACAGACTCAGTATTACAGTACATTGCATAATATGCAATGGGTTAGATTCCATTGTACTCTTCTCAATTGATATTTTGATCTATTTGGTTACGTAACTTATATGGCAATCTTAAAATGCAGTAAGAATACAAGAATTCCATTGATTTTCATGTCTTAGTATTATATTGATTTATTATACATATCATTAATATATTGGTATCAAAATGTAATATTTTATCTTAGTTTTAACATTTTCTTATATGTATTCATGTATAGAAAATAAAGAATGATTGAGAACTCGACAAAAAAAAAAAAAAAGAAAAAAAAAAACAACAGAACAATGCATTTTATTGCGTCAAGCACAAATGAATTCTACTCAAGCAGCAGTTTAGTTCGGGATAAAAAAATAAAAAAAAATAAACAAAAGCTTTTACCTGGTAATATGAATTAAGTAACAAATGTGCTGATTCAAGTAATTAATTAAGTTGGTGATTACATTTTATAAACTGAAAAATATCATATTTGCCACAAAATATCATCCAACAATGTCCATTTTTTCATCATTTGAAACCATGGAATATTCTCAGTCAATTTATTGGAAGTAACAAAAATCAAAATATATATATTTTTTTAATATTGTAAATTTGTTACAAAATTAGGCTAATTGAAAACAAGAAAAAACTAAAAGAAAACTCTCTAAATTGTTGTCACTATTTCCACTTTGTTGATAATACATGTAATCTTCATGGCTTCACTGATCCTCAAGGCAGCTTATACAAAAACAATTTGTAGAATACGAATAGGTTTCATATAGCATTCTTGAAATATTTCCGACTTAAGTAAACAGTTATATATTTCAGCAATCTGCTCTAAAGTACCAGTATTTCAAAAATGAATTTTTGACAAACCGTTCTGCTCATCAGGACGATTTTCACAAAATTTGTAACCAAAATTTTTGATTCCGTCACAGTTATGATTTTTTCGTTTTTGGCTTTGAGCTAGTGGTCTCCTGTTTATACATCTGTCTTGTTTTTATATAGAAAATTTGTTTTCTTTGAAGTTTGTTAAATATAATTTAAGCAGAAGAAAAAGAAGAAGATACATATATGTGGAACAGCTTATAAATATAATTTTAATAGCTGGCAGTGACCTTGACCTGTACCACTTTTTAAAACGAAACTGATTAAATATATTAAAATTTGGATGACAAACGGCGATGTGTAGGGAATAATTACATATGGCAAGAAGTATAAAATAGTGCCAGTTTTGATAGCCTCTTCGTCTAATCCTTACTGGGCCTGTGAACCGACTTCTTTTAGTGAATGTGGTTTCCCTCCCTGAAAGTGTGTGTGGGTACAGCAGCCTGACTACATCTGCATCGGTCAACATGTACATGATGTCACAGGGCTATCCTTACTTCTTTCTCATAACATCAGATTGCATACCTTACTAATGTGAAATTACACCGACAGCTTTGGAGCTTACAAACTCTGACATTAAGAGAACGTCTTCGTTCTAAATATGGAGAAACCAATCAGAGCGCATTTAATGGAGGCTCGAATTTAGCCAATTGGGACAGTGTTAGTCTGCCTGCTATCATATACTATTAATTAATTGCTATATACTTCTGAAATTGGGGGGGAGGGGGCAGGCATTTAGCGAAAAGTTGAACGTATTTGAGAACTGGGATAAATTAATCACTAAGTTAACAGCGATCAAAATATGCAAGTACATTTCACATTTACCTAAGAGAGCAAGTATCATTGGCTCGTTAGCTGAATTGGGGGTATATCCTCCTAGTATCGATATTATGGTCACCATGATCAAATATTGCCTCAGGCTTGAGCAACTTCATCCATCTCGTTTATTATATAAGGCTTATTTAACGGATGAAAAACTTGTCAAGTCAAGCTGGTTCTTTAATATCCAGTGTATATTGCAATCTCTGAATCTCACTGGTTACATCTATAGACCATTTTCGTCCATCCAACAATACAATAAAGCAAGCAGTCTTAATTTGATAAGTTGACTGACAAGTTGGACAGTATATTTTTTGAGAATGCATCTCAAGATAACAGTAAACTTAGAACATATGATAAAATAAAATTTAAACCAATGTTATCTTGATGTTGTTAAAGATTTAAAGCAATGAAGATCACTTACGTTTCTCAGACTGAGCACTACTAATCTAGAAATAGAAAGAGGGCGATATTCCAAAATCCCATTATCTAGTCGAATATGCAAAAACTGTAACCTCTGCAAAATAGAAGATGAATGGCACTTCTTGCTCAAATGCCCCATCTATAAAAAGCAACGTTGTGACACAATTCACACTATTACGCGTAAGCTTATTGGTCCTCTGGTCCTATCAATGAGTATTAACGAAATGTTTTTTATTGTTTCCTGATCTCCCTGTAAATTATCTAATGCTGTTTCAAAATTTGTCTTTCACTGCTTTCAAGTGAGGAAAATGGTCAACAAGTCTGGCTGGAGATAATACAGAATAAACTTAAAACATATGTCCACTAAGTATAACACCTACAGTACGTATATTTTAAAATGGTTTACCAGTAAATGACAACTTTTATCACCTCAGGATAACATATTGTCCCTTGAAAATGTATTTGTGTTTGTGAATTGTACCTTGCCCCATGACAGCTATCTGTTCTTTGGTACAATAAATTGAAATTATAGTCTGTCCAGGGTGCCAAAGAATACACTTACCGAGAGGTAGCTCATTGTAATATAGGTTACATTTGTAAGTTTGAATCTGTAGGTGTTACCTAAAATCATATATTTTTACCAATCAGTTTATTTCGTAATATGTAATAAATATAATTTGAAGTGGGCCTGTATTACTCTGGTAATTCGATGGTCGGCCTACTTTAAATTTTATTTATTTCATATTAGATGGACACGTTATACAGCTTTTTCTTGCCGTAGAACTAAATTTTATGAAATTTCTGCACTGATGTGAAGTGCCATTTTCGCGAAAAAGAGGTCTGACCGCATTCTCAACCTGTAACCATTTGCGTGCGCGAAGTGCAGACGACACTCGGGCGTTTTCGCTAAATATTCTATCAGTCGGAAGGGAATCGGAAGGGAATTCATCCTTGAATTTATTAGCATATTATCCTTTTTTTGTTTCAAATCTATAGCAAATATTTTTAGATTAAATTTCGATACTGTTCTAATTTTAGCTATTACCCACACTGCCTCAAATCCAATATGGCAGCCCCCGCAAAATACGCCCACGCAAACGATGAAATCTGAACATGATAGACTACGGTGATTGTCTGTCTTTACATGGATTTACACTGGTTTGTGATTAAGTTCTGTATCTGTATTGTGTCTCACGTAATGCATGTATGTTACCTATTTAACGAACTCCGTTAGGGACCGCTTCGCGGTCCCGAACTTCGTTCGTTATTATATTCAAAGAATTGAACATTATATTCAAAGAACTGAATATTATATTCAAAGAATTGAATATATATTGTGTTAAACTATTTATTTTCATTGAATATCGCTAGGTGCATGAAATTTTGCATTCAGAGACAGGATTATTATCTTCAAAGAAAGGAGAATTATTTTATTTTTTTGTCATAGAATATTGCAACATTCCGCCAGCCATAGCCAATCCGCCTTCTGTTTTGGACATAATGATTGTTTTTCGTTTTATTTTGTCTTGCTTACCGTTCCATATGAACTGGAAAAGGCTTTTTTCTAAGTTTGCTATAAAAGTTGTATTAGGGTTTGGTAGGACTGAAAATAGGTGTACTAAAAGTGGAAGAACATGTGTTTTAATAACTGTAATTTTGCCTATAGGGGTCAGATTTTTTCTGAACCAGCTTCCTAAAATTTTCTTAATAGAGGTCATTTTTTCGCTATAATTTCTTTCAACAGTATCATTCATGTTGGGGTAAAACCAGATACCAAGTAGCTTAAATCCTCCTGGATCCCAGTTTATCCTGTAATGAGGACATAGTTTGACAGTACTACCTTTTTCCTGGCCTATCCACACTGCGATTGACTTATCTACGTTGAGAAATAATCCAGATGAAGAAGAGAACTTATTCAAGAGACCCATGGCTGCTTCAAGAGATTCTCTCGAGCCGTCGAGAATCAAAGTAGTATCATCAGCATATTGCTGAATTTTTATTTCTGTGTTTTCTATTGTTATTCCTTTCCTGTTAACGGCGATAGCAAGGGTCTCCGCAACAAGGATAAAAATATATGGGGATATCGGGTCCCCCTGTCGACAACCCCTTTGTAAATTGAAAAATTCAGAGATACACAGCTTTTGCTACCATTTTGGAATGTCTTGATCCACCGTATAATATTATTCCCGAAATTAAAAGATAAAAGGCATCTTTCTATATAGTTCCAAGACACAGAGTCAAAGGCCTTTTCAAAATCGATCAAGAAGAGCAGACCAGGAATACTGTGTTCCTCACTATGATTTATAAGATCAAACAAAAGTCTAGTTATTTCCCCGATGTACCTTCCCTTCATGAACCCCTTTTGTGTTTCGTCAATTATTGATGGTAAAACTTCCCGTATTCTTTTAGCTATACAAGTTGATATAATTTTGTAATCTATATTTAATAGTGATATTGGGCGCCAGTTTTTAATAAATTTTCTATTTTTGCCTTCCTTTGGTAGGCATGAAATGTAGCTCTGCTGCTGAAACGACGATAATATTCCCGTTTCAAATGATTGATTTGCTGAGCGTAAAAGAAATACCCCGAGTTCGTCCCAAAAACATCTATAAAATTCTATCGGGAAGCCATCTGATCCAGGAGATTTTCCAATTTTCATGTTTTTCGTTGCATTAGTTAGTTCATCTAAAGTCAGTCTCCCTTCACATGAATGTTGCTCTTCATCTGATAGTTTGACAGAGTGGTTCAGAAAGAGATTATCATCAGTATTATTTGCATCATCTCGTGCGGAGTACAGTTTATTATAAAAAGATTTGAGTTCTCTTAAAATATCTTCTGAAGTATCAACAGTTCCCGTCTCTGTTTCTAATTCTGATATTGTTTTCACGATGTAATTTCTCCTTTCTAATGAAGAAAAATAAGACGAGTTTTTCTCGCTATATTCAACAATGTTTGCTTTGGACCGGATTATCGTCCCTTCCACCTTCCAGGACCTGGTGTCTTCTAGGTCCTTTTTTAACTTGTCCAACTGTTCCTTTATTTCATATATAGAGTCATTGGACGCAAGACATATTTCTTTTTCTTTTTCAACAATTTCCTTTTCAATTTCCTTTTCTTTTTTGATATTTTCTTTCTTTTTGGCAACTGAGAACGGAATGGTAAATATTTTTTTCCATGATACTCACATACTTTAAAAGGGTTTATATCTTGAGCGTCTGTGGTAATCCTACAGGTCCAAAAACTTCGCGTAAATTAGATTGCTTCGTCAAGATCAATTCTCAAAATTGAGTCTAAAAACTCTGGGGGGATGGACTGGGCAGGACCCCGGGACCCCCATGTGATCGGTTCTTTATTGGACTACAAACAGCGTGACCAAGCATCGGCGAGGGCGCCGATATTTCGAAGGCGTGGGTGGTGTAACGAATATTGGTATCCCCTAAACGTTGAATCAGGACTAAACACAAGCCGAACCAAAGCGCAAGTCTGGAACGAAGTATGCACGCCAACCCGGAAATGGACGGAAATAGGGGTCTACATGATGCCACAACGCTCAACATAAACTACGGGTATACAACGGGTATATAACTGCATGAACTTACCGTCCAGTATTTGTGTCCATTTTTAGTCTGTGATATCAACGGAGATTACTGCATAATGTTCCCCATGACAAAGAAACTGTGCAAACAATATACGGCGATATAATCAGCAGTAACGAAAGTGAAACTAGAAGTCGGGAATTCCCCAAAGTCTGCTTGGTGATAACGATTGGAGTTATCGTTCCTAAACTGTACAATGATGTGAGTTATCTTTGACTGGATAGTGCAGATGGCGCTGCGGGAAAATTTGGTTTATCATACGGGCGACACGACGTCATGTGATCGTTGGCCTGATGGGTATAAAGGTGACTGCATTGAACGAAAACGACACTTCTTCACCCAGGACTAAAAGGTAAATATAATCCAGCCTACTGGAACGGTAAGACGGGGATATACTCGGAGACCAAGGGTGTGATCGGTGGACTGTCGGGCAAGCCTTGCGCTGGACTGGAGCGGACCTCGGATACGTATAGCAGCGGTATTGCCGGCAAAACGCGGACTGCGTTCGGGCGACTGGTGATATTCCAAGGGTTGTGGAATCGGGCTACTGATACAGGGGAGGTACCTACGGACCAGAAGACAGAGGGAATCACGATCTACCGTACCTGAGGATTGGAGGAAGAAGTCACCCTCACAAGCCATGCTACCTTGCACAGACACCGGAGTGTTCACGGCGGAGAGGCATAACGCTGTCTGAGAGCGTTCTCACCGTGAAACGGGTGGCAGGACACTGGTACCTACCTTAGAGGGAAGACGATACGGAGGCACCCTCGCAAGACAGGTTACAACTGTGGAGAAGCGGACGCATCCACGGTGGGAAGACGAACCTATCTGCAGAGTGGAATACAAGAAGAAGCAAACGCATCCACGGTGGGAAGACGAACCTACCTGTAGAGGGGATCTCTTACAAGAAGAAGCAGACGCATCCACGGTGGGAATACGAACCTACCTGTAGAGTGGATCTCTTACAAGGAGAAGCAGACGTATCCACGTTGGGAAGACGAACCGAACTGGAGAAGGGAATACGTACCAACCAGGTGAACATACACGTATCCACGGTAGGAAGACGAAGCAATCTCTGGGACCATACGCACCTATAAGGAGAAGACGATCATATCCACGTTGGGAAGCCACGACGCTTTCTGGGGACGATATAGCTACCTTAGAGGGAGGAGAGACGCTATATGCATAACCTCGCCCCAACGACATTCCATAGCAAGAGAGCGGGCAGCAGCCAGGCCGCCCCTACGATTACCTACCGTGTGGAAAGGGCCAGCAGCCAGGCCGCCCTTTACACGGCACTTTATATTAACACTGTACATATTTACATCTTTGAACCGCGATCATCCTGTACATTTAACTGAATATTATTGCATATTATTTGACTTTATATCAGCCTTGGTTGTCTCTACACTCTCCTACTTTCTCGATCCAGACAAGGTGACAGGTCGAAGTGAATCTCTAGTTGGCAAGGACTAGTGTCGGCAGGGACAGCGGCCTGACAGCTTGTACGCTACCATATAACGAGACCTAGATCAGCTGCGTCCCGTTCATTGACCGGCCCGGCACACGTTACACGTTGAATAAATGTTAATATGTTGTCTGGTTTATGTCCGATGCATGAGGAAGACTTCCCAATGTAGGATCGAAGTACTGTTTGCTAAATGAGAAGAACACTTCATCGCCAGTGTGCTGTCTATATACTTGCTGAATGAGGCGGACTCCCCATGCCATAACATATTATATATGTGTTGAATGACGACATTCCAATGCGCGGATGATGCAGTGAATGACGAGAGTGCGCTATCTCCATAAAAGTTTGAAAAGGTTTTCCTGAAGATGGGCATTTGGTGAATGAGAATGCGGTAGTTGATTTTGGAAAAAAAAATATAATTCCCACGCTGATATGTAATTTTTTGGGATATATGACTTAATTGCATAAAATAAATGAAGTTTTTATGTTAGGATTGATGATACAAGTGCAATTATTCAGTTATGGGTGATTCCAAATAAAACCGACAAAATTTCTCCCAGTAACAAATGTATAATAAAAACTAAAATCTCATTTGTAACCATAGTAGCAGAAGTTCATTACCGGTAATGAACTTCTGATAGTCGGCACACAGGTATGAAATGCTATAATGATCTCTGTCATGTCATCTTCATTATTACTGCCTTTACCAACCCAGTGTAATCTACTCAAAATACAACAGCGTCATAATCACCTTTTTGCAATTCTGGAAAAATATGCATCCCATATATATATATACATTTGCTGGTACATAATTCTCGCAATAAAACGACAAATGTCTGCAGGTGTTGAAAGTCTGCTCAGGAGGTGGTGGGGGCGAGGTCGCAATGATTGAATGGAAAAACGAATTAGACGCAATAGGTTACTGTGGCTCCATAACCAGGAAATCACCGAAAATCGTGAGGTCCGTTCGCTCTGGGATACCTAGAACTCATGGTAAAGAAGAAGCCGATTGATGTGAATGATGTCCGCCTCTTGTTCTCCAGTTCCGGGATGTGGATTGTGACCAGCATACAGCATAGCCATGGAGGAAAAGAGAAACATCGATTTTAAGCTGATGTGGGTCGGTCACTGAGGTCTCGAACCAGTCAGTGATGTATACGTTGAATCTTATCGGCAGTCATTCTTGTCAGTGGATGGATAAGCTGGAGATGATTCTTCGTAAACCAAGATCATTGTGCATGTTTTTGCATGAGTAGTAGGAAGTCCTGAAATCTGGTATTATTGAGGGAAATTAGGTGTGGGTTTGCGGCGGTCACATCCAGTGATGTCACGGAAGACCACTTCTACTGGAGGTCAAGGGTCAGATGTTACTTCCAGGGATGACATCACTTCTGGGATGACTTCAGGTGTCAATCTGCGCATGCGCAGTCGGGCATTAGAAGAAAAAAAGCATTTAGGTGGACTTTTTAGGGTCGAGGTTGACCATCCATGGTATAAATGAGCTGTCGAGGTCTCAGTTTGAAGTACTCATGGGGGAGAGTCTGACGGGTGGTTTGTACTGGAACTGCCGTCAGTCTGCGCCAGCGCATTCGGACAGTAGTAGAAAAAGAGCATTTAAGAGGACGTTCTGGGATAGTCGTGGGTCATACGTGATTCAAATGGATCGTATGGGGTGAGTAGTAGTATCTACTGATTTAAAGTCGTATTTTGCCGGGGGAGGTAACTCTTTATTCTGATAGGGGGCGCTGCAAGGTGCGGGGTGACCTTTGACCTTTGCGTGGCCGCGTACCGTTCAGAAGCGAGTATATTGACCTTGGTGGCGGAGTGATATTAGGGTTCAAGTGATCGGGTTGTGGGGCCGAATGACACCTCTGGGTGGGGAGGGAAACAGTCCGCGAGAGAAAATAGTGCGGCGAACCAATATTGCGGGTCTGTATTTAAGCCATTTAAACATTTAACACATTTAAAATTAAAGAATGCATGGGCCTACCTTGAAGTGTCCAAGTTTTATAATTGAGTGTCCGTCCTATAGGGTCTGTACATATTGGATTGCATCAGCGTGGGCTGGAGGCCAACATCCGGGTTCCGTTGGCACGCATCCAATTGGCTGGGTGCCAAGTTTTATATGGGTCGGGTATTGGCCTGGTGCCAACATCCGGGTTCTGTTGGCATGCACCCAATTGGCTGGCTGCCAATTGGCTCAGTGCCAAGTTTTTCGCTATAAAAAGGGATCAGTTTTCAAGTCGGTACCAACATTTTCACTGACCAGCCGAAGCTATCGACCGCACCACTGCCTGCCTGCCTACAGCCTGCCTGCCTGACCACTCCCTGCCTACAGCCTACCTGCTTGACGGTGTACCTGACCACTGCCCGCCTACTACCCGACGCTGTGCCTGAGCCATGGACTCACTCGACCGAGCTAAGCTTTTACAGCACCGTATCAAGATCATTGACGAAATGCAGCATGCGGCCGATATATGTGATCTGCTCATGGTGGAAAACATAATCACTAAACACAGTGGGGTAGATATCATGGCGGAGAAGACCTATATGGCACAAAACAGAGCCATCATCGACCTGATACCATGCCGTGGTCCGTTAGCATTTCACACCTTCCTGGAGGCACTGAAGAAGACGGGGAATGAAGGAATAGCGTCTCTACTTCAACCCCAGGGAAAAACCTTAGTCATAGACATCCCAGAAAACTGCAAAACGTGCCCGTCTCCAACTAGCACCTTTAAAAATAGGCCAGCAAGCAGAGGAAGAGGTCCAGTCGTTACTCCCCGTGTCTGTGCAGCAGGTGAATGATATCATCCAGCAAGCCTACGAAGCGGCCCGTTGCGCAACGCTCTCTCAGTGGGAACTTTCGCCGAATTTGACAGTGACAGTAAAAGACGAATGCATCCATTTCGACGTTCCAGCCTGCGAAGAAAAGCCGGCCAAGAATATTTCAATCACAGCTAACGTCTGAGAGAAAATTATAGCTCTGTACGATACCATAGACTCGCTCATCGATATGCAAGGAAAAGACGAAGTGAAATTTTTCGCAGAAGAAAATATCTTTCTCAGTTATACTCTCTTCAAGGATGTGGTGTTGGTCCATCTGCGCAAATGGAAACGTGGAAAAAACAAGTGGTTTCCGCAAACTGAGGGCGTGACGCTGCATTTACACACATGGAGTACGCTGCAAGGGTTAACACCAGACATTTCTGAATCGCTGACTGGAGATATCATGCAAAAAGTATCCAGCTTATTGTTCGACACTTATATGGATGAACTAAAGCCGTACATTCGAGCGATACGCATGGAACAATGTGCCGGATGTCAATATAAATCACTTAGTCAAATCGAGCATGAATGTGTGGGACCGTTTTTAACAGAGGAGATTTTGAAAGAAGCCATACAGGATAGTAATGAAATACAAATCTTGGAGAGGTTTCAAACCCGATGCCCAGCTAGAATTCCACGCCCCCATATGGACGCTTTCCTCTCACAACACAGCTCAGATAAGCAGAAGGGTCATTTCCAAAAACGGTTGCTCGATAAATATTTACAATTCTGAGCTATAATACACACTCAGAGAGAGAGAGATATTTCCGTGTTGGCTGTTTGTTTACGTTTTATATCCAAGTCACTAGGCCAAATGTTGCGATGTCGCAACAATTCTCGCAACAATAACTTACATTGTATACATTTGTATACATTGATCGGCTAGCCAAAACATGCTACCGTAAATCAATTATATATTTATAATTCCTCGACGTGAAACTAAATTCCTGCAGGAATTATATTATTTAAGAGATTACTGAGTATAGGAAAAACAAATTGTTCATTCTTCCGTGTTGATGTTGTTGTTAAATAAAAATATTATAAATTCATAGGGTGTGTGTTCGTGTTGCAATACAGGACAGTAATGAAATATAAATCTTGGAGGTATTTCAATCCCGATGTCCAGCTCCACTCCCCCATATGGACGCTTTCCTCGCACAACACAGTGTAGATAAACAGAAAGGACATTTCCAAAAACGCTTGTTCGATAAATATTTACAAACCTGAACTATTATAGATACTTAGAGAGAAATATTACTGCATACAAGAGATTACAAGCGTCTAGTCCGTCATTCATAATCCAGCCGTCGTCCATTAGAGAATATCCGCGTCCATAATCCAAAGACCTATTCCATATTCCATATAACAGTATTAGCACCAAATTCAAAAAGACAATCATAGTATACATAAACATAGCTTGTTTCCTGCAAGAGAGAAGCGGTCAACAGTTTTCAATGATGCCGGCAAGACATCATGATGTTCCAGAAATATCAAATCCGTATCGCTGATCAGTATTCTTAATCCATAATATTCGTTATAGAGTCGTCATCTAAAAAAAAAAAAAGATGTATCTCAGTCACGCTTTGATTGTGACTGTTCATATATACAGTACCATGAGGATCTTGAAGTACATGGAGTTCCTTACGGCCCTAGCCCCGGGTTAAGCGGAATTAGACACAAGTTACGAAACGTAGCGCCATAGATCTTGCACGCTACGTTCGTATTGTTTTGCTATCAGCATGCGATATGTATCGCCAAATTTGAAGGCTTTGAGTGGAGGCGCTTGGTGGAATAGCCCTGTTTTATAAGTTTCTGCAACAATGTTTTGTGACGTTGATTAAAATCATCACATTTAACACAGGATCTAGCAAATGCTACTAAGCGAAATATGTATACGCCATATGCAGGTCCCACTGGAATATTACTATCCAGAAAGGGATAGTTTACGATGTCGAAATTGTAATCATCTCTTTTGTCATAAAGTCGACGAGAGAGAATGCCCGCTTCATTTTTATAGAGATAGATATCTAAAAAAGATGTGCCTGTAGGGCTATCTGTAGTTTCCTTCAAATCCAGTGAAGGTGGATATATATCCTTCACTGCGTCATTTATATGGCGATTATCCACAGCGAGAAGATCGTCTATATAGCGTTTGGTGAATGAGAAGGAACGGGCTTTGAATGGATCGGTTTTTGAAAGCGCCTGCATATAGTCATATTCATAAGAGAACAGATACAGGTCGGCCAACAGGGGTCATATCATTCATGGGATGTTTCTTTGTTTATAGAGTTGCTTGAATTTCTCATTAAAAATATCTATGTGAAATTTGGCAACACAATATATCAGCAGCATATAGGTATTCCAATGGGTACTAATTGTGCACCCCTGTTGGCTGACCTGTATCTGTTCTCTTATGAATATGACTATATGCAGGCGCTTTCAAAAACCGATCCATTCAAAGCCCGTTCCTTCTCATTCACCAAACGCTATATAGACGATCTTCTCGCTGTGGATAATCGCTATATAAATGACGCAGTGAAGGATATACATCCACCTTCACTGGATTTGAAGGAAACTACAGATAGCCCTACAGGCACATCTTATTTAGATCTCTATCTCTATAAAAATGAAGCGGGCATTCTCTCTCGTCGACTTTATGACAAAAGAGATGATTACAATTTCGACATCGTAAACTATCCCTTTCTGGATAGTAATATTCCAGTGGGACCTGCATATGGCGTATACACATCTCGCTTAGTAGCATTTGCTAGATCCTGTGTTAAATGTGATGATTTTAATCAACGTCACAGAACATTGTTGCAGAAACTTATAAAACAGGGCTATTCCACCAAGCGCCTCCACTCAAAGTTTCTCAAATTTGGCGATACATATCGCATGCTGATAGCAAAATACGAACGTAGCGTGCAAGATCTATGGCGCTACGTTTCGTAACTTGTGTCTAATTCCGCTTAACCCGGGGCTAGGGGCCTTATGAACCCATGTACTTCAAGATCCTCATGGTACTCATATGAACAGTCACAATCAAAGCGTGACTGAGATACATCATTCTTTAGATGACGACTTTACAACGAATATTATGGATTAAGAATACTGATCAGCGATACGGATTTGATATTTTTGGAACATCATGATGTCTTGCCGGCATCATTGAAAACTGTTGACCGCTTCTCTCTTGCAGGAAACAAGCCTATGAGTATGTATATTATGATTGTCTTTTTGAATTTGGTGCTAATACTGTTATATGGAATATGGAATAGGTCTTTGGATTATGGACGCGGATATTCTCTAATGGACGACGGCTGGATTATGAATGACGGACTAGACGCTTGTAATCTGTTTGTTTATGTTTTTGATATATCCAAGTCACTAGGCCAAATGTTGCGATGTTGCAACATTTTAACACAATTGTTGCAATCGCGTTAAAATGTTGTGATGTCGCGACATTTTAACACAATTGTTGCAACACTAGGTTACATTGTATACATTTGTTGCTCTTCTACCACGCTACCGTAAATCAATTACATATTTATAATCGCCCGGCGTGAAAGTAAATGCCTGTAGGAATTATCAGATCGATATTACCGAGAATAGAAAAAAATGTTTATTCTTCTGTGTTGTTGTTAAAATAAAAATATCATAAATTCATATGGTGTGTGGGTGTTGTTTTTTATGTATAGGGAAATGCAGAGGGTCATTCTGGTGTTTTGAATTGAATTGTGCATTGATAGAAGTTCTCTTTCGGTAGAATTGGCAGCACTGAAAAGTGCTTTTGAGAAAAAAAATGTCAGGGAAAAACACCTCACGGTCGAAATATTCTTTTCACTCCAGCAATATGAGTCCGACACACGGGGCATCGGAGCAAAATATGCTGTTCCTTATCGTCGTTCTCAGCGCATCGGCAAGTCCCGGCATTGCAAATAAAACTACACAAGCACATTCCACAAATAGCTAAATGTCCGCATGGAAAAAACCCATAAACTGCCTCGATGGCCTGACAAATGGTGCAGTTGCTCTTCTCGCGTTCGGCGTCTAGTTGCCGGCAAAGTGCACCTTTTTCCCGCTCTAATTCTTGAATTCTGTTTTCTTGAGATTGTTGAGTAATTTCCCCCGCCTCTAATTGACGTCTCAGCCGGGACATTCGTGTCGTTGTCACATCAGGAGTTGCTGGGTTAAGCGAAGTTGCAGGTCTGCTTGCAGTCAACCACCCCGCCGCTGTTTCGAAGATGGATGGCGAAGGGGCTGTCAGTTCTTCAAGCTCCGTCTCTTCCCCACTTTCTATCTCATCAACAGAATCTTGGACCAAAACCTGTCGATCTACAGCTTCCGGACGGATAACTGGCACGATAAATCTTGGGATCTCTCCATCTACAGGACATTGACGTCGTGGGTCAGCCATCTTGAGATATTGGCGTAACGGTATAGCGTGGGTTCCGAGGGAAAGTGATAAGCCAAGGTACTGAATTGGAAAATGCGCCCCTTTTATAGTGAAAGACTTGGCGCCGTGCCAACTGGCTGAGAGCCAACTGACTTAGCGCCAACGGTACCATTGATATTCAGCCAACGTTTACACCTGCCAATTTTCGAGATGTGTTCTCACTTTCGATGAAAGCACAAAAAAGTTTGGGTACTTATAAGTAATGAGTCTAAAAAAATTCACCTACGCTAATATATTCTAGTTTTTTGTAGAATATAGATTCGCGTTAATTTCTACTTCGTCAAGAACAATTTTTCATCTCGAAAATTGGCAGAAATGTTCTCTCTCTAATTTTATGCCACGGTATCTATTTTTACATTTATGCTGTAGATTTATGACAGAAGAGTATATTACATCAATTCCCTGAGGTTAGAGTAATATGGTTGCTTTTTAGTCGCCAGACGTCGTCAATTTTTCGATGACTTTTAGCCCATCTGTGCTTCGGTGTGAGAGCTCACGCACACAGACGCATCGGCGCCAGACTTGCGTGCAGTGAGGCCCAGAGGGGAAAAAAACCCAGGCTGTTTTGCTCAGCTGTCAACTGTTATGTTTTTCGAGATGAAGGATATACCATCCCAGGTTTCATTTTTTTTTTTATGTATATTGAAATGCTCTTTCTAATTTTATGCCACGGTATCTATTTTTACATCTATGTTGTAGATTTATATCGACGCTACTACAAAATTTTCGAGATGTGTTCTCACTTCCGATGAAAGCACAAAAAAGTTTGGGTACTTATAAGTAATGAGTCTAAAAAAATTCACCTACGCTAATATATTCTAGGTTTTTTTTTGTAGAATATAGATTCGCGTTAATTTCTACTTCGCCAAGAAAATTATTTCATCTCGAAAATTGGCAGATCTAAACGTTGGCTGAATATTAGCTCTGGTATAGCCTTGTTCTATACTACGTGAGAACAACGCTATGGCTGCAAACCAATCACCAGATCGAGTTGTTGGGAAAGTGCCGTACGGGCAATATTTGCCGAACCAATTGACCATAACCAATAAAATAATTCGATTCTATGTCCACTCACCTTTCATAAAACACCTTGTTTATGAGTGAATGTCCGCTTTTAGCTTGGCAAGAGATCTAAACTCGGACGAGGGGGGTAAAACTGTCCACATCGCCGCCATCTTTACATCGATCAGAACGCTGATTACGCGCCACAACAACTCGCGATAAACACTACACGCACAACGGCGATGTGGACAGTTTTACCCCCCTCGTCCGAGTTTAGACGTCTTGCAAAACTAACAAGAGCCCAAGGGGCTTCAATATACGCCCGTATATCTGGAATTACATTGGTCCAAATTTCAAGGTTGTTTAATAGCCTTGATTCCAATTGGTACATGTGTGTAGCTAGCAATCCAGAGAAAGGTCTGCGATTTTGTGCTTCTGAGAATGTAACATATATCACATCTTATATTCAATGACAAACTAAAATGGGCTTAACTCTTGGTAACTAGTTGACCTTGAAGCAAGAGCAAAATGCTGTTTTTAATAATTTCCTGATGTTGGGGTCACAGTGACCTTTGACCTTGACCTAATTTTTGGTATGTGACACTTCATTTCCCCCTATTGAATCCACTCGCAAAAAATTAGCATTTTTTAATGATTTTCTGATTTTTAGGTCACACTGACCTTTAACCTTGGTCCTGGGGTCACAGTGACCTTGACTATTTGACCTTGATCTAAATTTTGGAACATGACAAAACAGCCCCCCATAATTTCTGAATGGATTAAAAATATCATGATTTTTAACAATTTAACGCTTTGGGGGTCACAGTGACCTTGACCTTTGACCTTGACCTACATTTTGGTAGGTGACACATCATGTCCTCCGAATGTATCTACGGACACAAAAAAATGTTATTTTTAATAATTTCCTGATTTTGGGGTCAGTGACCTTTGACCTTCGACCTTGACCTATTTTTTGGTATGCGACACTCATTTCCCCCTATTGAATTCACTAACAAAAAATTCGAATTTATTAGTGATTTCCTGATTTTTCAGTCACACTGACCTTTGACCTCTGACCTTGACCTACATTTGGTATGCAACACATCGTTTCTCCATAGGGCATCCACTCACCAAAAATTAGAACTGTAGATAGAAAACTGTCAATGATCAATGATTTCCTGATTTTAGGCAACAGTGACCTTTGACCTCTGACCTCTTCCCACTTCCCTTATATGTGTTGTAATCAATTTTGGTACGCGATACATTGTCTCCACCTAGCGTATCCACTCACAAAAAAATTGCAACTGTGGATAGAAAAAGTTCACAGATATAGACCGGACACGAACACTTCAGTGATTTCCTGTTTTTAGGCCAGTGACCTTTGACCTCTGACCTCGACTGTAGATAGGAAACTGTCCCAGATATAGACCGGACACGAGAACCGGACAGACGGACAGACGGACGGAAACCGCCATCACATAATACGTCCGCCTTTTGGCGGGCGTATAAAAATGGACAGTCGCTGATTAACAAGGTGTTTTATGAAAGGTAAGTGGACATAGCATCGAATTATTTTATTGGTTATGGTCAATTGGTTCGGCAAATATTGCCCGTACGGCACTTTCCCAACAACTCGATCTGGTGATTGGTTTGCAGCCATAGCGTTGTTCTCACGTAGTATAGAACAAGGCTATACCAGAGCTAGCTGAATATCAATGGTACCGTTGGCGCTAAGCCAGTTGGCACGGCGCCAAGTCTTTCACTATAAAAGGGGCGCATTTTCCAATTCAGTACCTTGGCTTATCACTTTCCCTCGGAACGCACGCTCATTACGCCAATATCTCAAGATGACTACCACAGATGAAACGATGGATTTCGAATCTCGAGTGGCCGAAATTCTCAACGAACTTTTCAGCGACGACGAGCCACAAGACATTCAACCGACCATAGCACCATTTTCATCAGCCGACTTACTCAACCAGAACTCTACGCCAGCGACCATCAGACGAGCACCGACAGAGTCCACTGAGGAAAAGACGGATATCAACGAATCCCGGCTGGAGGAAATTTTGAACGAGATTTTCAGCAACAATGAGCCACAAGACATTCAACCGACCATAGCACCATTTTCATCAGCCGACTTACTCAACCAAAACTCTACCCCAGCGACCAGCAGCCGAGCGCCGATCAAGTCCATTCAGGAAAAGACGGAAGGAGAGAAGAAAGAAGAACAGAACGGTACAGCAAACCGTCAGCAGGAAGACCTCATCATCTACACGAAAGAAGTACAAAGATTGGGGTCGCATTAGCATCAAACCTGAAACAACTGCTATGTGTGAATTGCACGCCGCCCGATTACCATCTTGCTAAAGTCGCCCTCTTTCCTTGCGGACATCTAGCTATGTGCGCCTGTTGCATCGCTAAATTAGACGAGCGACTAACAGAACCATCAATCTGCCCGACGAGTGAATGTACCCTCATCAACTTAAGCTGCCCCATCTGCACCAAGCGGGTGACCGAGATGCGCCAAAGACAACGCCCGGTGTAAAAAGAATGTTTCGCCCGGAGATGTTTTCCCCTGACATTTATTTCAAAAAGCACTTTTCAGTGCTGCCAACTCTTCCGAAAGAGAACTTCTAACAATGCACAATTTTTCAAAAAAAAGAAGAAAAATAACCACCCCCACACCACCCTTTGAAAAACGTATACACGCACAGGATATAAGCTTGGATGTACTTTTAGTCCGCTCAGTTGTTTTGTTCAGCTGTCAACTGTTATGTTTTGGTCACAATGTTGCCATTTTCTCCCCTATATTTAGCGTCCATAAAAAGAAGAGTATATTACATCAATTATCTTCTAGAAAAGACCCCGCTAGAAAATTGTCTTCAACTTGTCTCTTGTTGTGTGGGTGTAAAAAAATCCTGTCCACAGGGGAGAGTATATTTCGTGCGAAGCTATGTTGCCAATGCATTGCAATTTGAATGGGTTGTCTGCATGGGTTTTAACTCAAGTATACGAAAGTCCAGCTTACCTGATAAAGAGTTTAGTTCGATTCCTGATGTATACCTGGAAAAATTCCATATTGCCGGGAGTTTTATGCGTATAGGTCTGGGGGTTTTTTTCCTAGGTGGGTATAACACACCAATCCTTCATCACGATGCATTCTTATCCTAAAAAATATGGGTATCGTCACGAACCAAGCCTCATTCCATATATACTTTTTTTCGAAATTCACAGATATTTCCATCGGTAAAGCCGGTCTCCATTATACCACATGCAAGAAATGAACGCACTAAACTGTCAAGCTAATGATTTTGGTCAACGGCTCGCACATGTTCCCTGGTTTGGTCCCGACACCCCAGCGGTTTTCTGCTTCTGGGCTTGTCACGGTAGATTAATTTATTCGCCCATACTCCCACGTGGGGTGGGCGTGGCAAAACAGAGGATATCCAGCCAATGAAAAATAAGAAAAAGATATGTGTGTGCATATTAATAGACCACGTTGGCTGTGTAGGCCGTAGAAAATGGGCGGCTAAAAATGAACACATTACATTATACTTTGTTGCGAATTGTTGCAAGTCCACGGGTAAATCAGTGCGTTTTTATATCCCGCTACAGTATTTCACAGAATAGAATATCAGCTCATAAATTTGGGGTGGTGTGGATAATTCGACAGTCTTCAAGTCCCTCCTTGAAAGTCTGAATGACTTTGTTAGTTTCTTAGTTTGATGAAAAATTGATTATTTTTCGGCTACAAATAAATAATTCGTGAATTCTGATAGAACGTGAAACTTACAATTTTTTATTCAGGTGAACAATTACTATATATTATGTATACAAGGAAATTTCATAATACAAACAATTCAATTCAATTCTTTTTATTGCTCGACTCTGTCACATATAGAGTATGGCAAATGACATAATAATAACGAAATAATATAAAAGACAATTGATACAGAGATAAAGCCTGTTACTGTGGCAATATCAATTTGTAAAGAAAGAAGATAGAACTAAGTATACTCAGCTGGGTTTGGGATTTATCTGTTCGTTCCTATATATGTACATATTATGTATGTACATTGCTATTCTACCATGTTCTGATGGAGGGTTGAACAGAATTTCTATATACTTTTCTTTGTCCATTGCTGATGTGACATTATCCTGTATTTGTAGGAGATCAGATAATGGTTTTCTTTTAATATAGAGACTAGCACATTCCAATAAAAATCTGTTTTTCGTCTTCTATTTTTTTCTTGTACTACAGAGTCTACAGTATCGTTCGTCTCTGGGGATATTATAGTATCGTCCAGTCTCTATTTCTAGTTTGTGTGTACTTGTTCTAAATTTACTAATTGTTTGTTTATGTCTGATGTTTTCTATTTCGTAAAGGTATGGTTGTAGTGTGTATTTGTGGTAAACTTGTCTGAGGAGTGTGAGCTTGCCAGAATAGGATATATTTTTATATTTTATGGTTGATCATCAATCACAGATTCAAACAATAATCACAATGTACAAGAACTGTCAGGAACGCGATTAAAGTACTGTATACAGACTATGTCGATTGGATATTCATGAGAATTTTCGAAGAATGTACAATAGGGTTGTATAATACAAACAACAATACAGATTACTACAAGAATGCGTTATGTACTAGAACATGCATTTGAGAATTACATGTTCTATTCACAACATGTGAAAATTTAGAGTTCACACACAGTCACAAATTCGCATCGGTTAGAGGCAATATATGTAGTAGTCACCAGTTCACAAGTCCAGATAGGTGGTACTGACACCATCCGGAAGGACTTTTCGTTTCGGATAGAAGAAGGTGAAGGCATCTCGTTGCTGTATGTACGAACGCATTTGGTGATCCACCACACGAAATCCTCGCTTGGTCCCACTAGTACTGACGCGGTTTTGAAGCACGTCCAGGTAGAGAGCTTTGTTAATGGTGGGGTCCCGTCGATTGACCCCCTTGCAGCTGAACTTGTTTTGGTATCCACCGTAACAGTAATAGATTTTTGAACACAGGGCGATCATGGCTTCTCCATTCCACTCTAGCTTAAAAAGACCGGGGGTTCGCTTGTCGTGCTGGTAGTGGTCGCGTCGAGGCAGCCATTGATCCCGTTCCGCTTCATACTGGACTCGTAGTTCCGGTTTCACGAGTGACTCCCAGTCTGCATTAGAGACACCCATGTAGATGGAATCTGTGTCCATTTCTATCAACTGCCAATCGTTCTGGTCGAAATACAAGTGGATAAAGTCATAGAGGAACTCCAACATCCGGAGTTTGGCCATCTGGTACACCATACACCCGATTTGGAGGGGTAAGTTGTAACGCGTGGTCTTTTTGGCAGAGGTAACCTCGTAGGTATCATCATCGATGACGTCGACGGAGCGAAACAGCGGCGAGTTGATTTTTGTTCGCGCTTGTTTCGTAGTGCATATATTCACGGTGACGTGGCGGGCTTGATTCGTCACAGTTTTTCCATAAAAACTATACCCCGCGAGTTTCCAGGACTCGGCGATAATGGCCTTACTGGGATCCTTATCATCTTGACGACGAGCGGCCGTTACGGTGTCAGCGACGCCGGAAAAACAGGCATTGGGTACATACTGCATGACTTGATAGACTCGTGTGACCTCGAGACCGTGGCTCATGTACCAGCGCAGAAGTGGTGTGCCCAGTAAGATTTTTTCAGCCCACATACTGCCTATCAGCATCCGGCGCGGTTGTTTAAGTACTTCATGCTCCTCGGCGTAGGCCCACATGGTGTCTCCAATATCAGCCCGACTCACCAGCGTGTTTTTAAAAATGGGTGGGCACTCTGCAAACTGTGGCTTCAGGGCGTTGGGGACATGCAGGTCACATTCTATAAACCCGTACAGGGTCTCCGTACGCACGGCTTCACGGATCTGTGGCGTGGTGAGAATACGACGACGACTGAGGGGGTACTCGTGCTCTTTCAGGAAATTACGCAAGTGTGGGAGGACCTGGCACATGGTATAGAATTCACACTCCCACATTTCTATCAGATGATACCCCAACTCTTTAATATAATCAGCATTCTCCACCACTTCCGCCTGTAGCTCTTTCACCGATTTCCCACGGCGATCGTTGTAGCGACCGTGGGCGTGCCAATAGCACCCGTAAAACTGAAATACTGTAGGCGTTCCATTTACCAGGGCAAACCCATCGACGGGGAGTTGGCGATCTCCTACTCGCTTTTCTGTGGCGTTGGATTGATGTCGGATAGAAATACCGCGTCGATGGGCTTCCCAGTCCAGCCACTGGTCGGCGATATGTCTGTGGGACCGCTGCGGTTTGAAATGCTGGCCTTCCGCTAACCACCGCGTATAATGACCGCTTGGCATGGGTTGAGCAATGGCCCACAGATACAGTGCGTTCGCATCAAAGCCGATGATTTTGTCGCAGAGTTTCCCACCTCGAATGGTCGTCACATCTTTCTCGTGGTACCGGTGAAATATGAGGCTTGGTCCGCCCACAATGTTATCTCGCAAACAATCATACATGCCCTCGTCTTTTTGTTGAATGAGCGAAAAGTAAGTAGAACAGTCTTGAAAGAGATACTGAAGAGCCAGGCCAGGTAAACTCAAACACTCTTTGAAACAGTTGCGCCATGTTTTTGGCCGCTTCGAGGAAGGGAATGACATCCAAGTTATTATACTACACCAGAAAATCTCGCAAGGTCTCCATGTGTTGGTCGTTCCATACCTGTTGCAGTTCAGTGTAGGTTTCTTCAGAACATGCCTCTTGCTTTAAATCATCGAAAAAAGCGTCCCGGTATGGTAACTCTGTTTCCTCCAAGCGGTCGAGTGTCGACATGTAAGTATAAGGGAACCTCCCTTTGGCTTGTTCACAGCCATAGGCCTTCGCCCACTGCGCATAACTATAATTGGGTGCCAAATAATTCCGAACATCCAGGAAATCTAGTGACGTGGTAGTTAGCGCCATGTGATTATTAATCTTTTTGATCACACTCTTGACTTCACCGGACTGTGCCAAATAAGGGTACAAAAACTCCTTCACCATGTTGAGGTCGTAACGTCCAGAATTAAACCCGAGCACAGGTAATTGAGTCAGGTATTGAACGAACCGGGCTTTCAGTTTTTCCGCATAGGGCTTGAGGTGTTTGATTGCCTTCTTCTCCTCGGTCTCCATTTCCGTTTCCTCGGTCTGAGTCTCCATGTCCGACTCTTGTCTGTCAAAGAACGATACACCCTGCGGTTGAATGTCCTGCTCACTCTGCTCCATCTCCGTCTCCTCGGTCTGAGTCTCCATGTACGACTCTTCTCTGTCACTGAACGATACACCCTGCGGTTGAATGTCCTGCCCACTGTGCTCCACCGCCGTCTCCTCGGTCTGAGTCTCCATGTCCGACTCTTCTCTGTCCATTCAAAGCCCGTTCCTTCTCATTTACCAAACGCTATATAGACGATCTTCTCGCTGTGGATAATCGCTATATAAATGAGGCAGTGAAGAATATATATCCACCTTCACTGGATTTGAAGGAAACTACAGATAGCCCTACAGGCACATCTTATTTAGATCTCTATCTCTATAAAAATGAAGCGGGCATTCTCTCTCGTCGACTTTATGACAAAAGAGATGATTACAATTTCGACATCGTAAACTATCCCTTTCTGGATAGTAATATTCCAGTGGGACCTGCATATGGCGTATACATATCTCGCTTAGTAGCATTTGCTAGATCCTGTGTTAAATGTGATGATTTTAATCAACGTCACAAAACATTGCTGCAGAAACTTATAAAACAGGGCTATTCCACCAAGCGCCTACACTCAAAGTTTCTCAAATTTGGCGATACATATCGCATGCTGATAGCAAAATACGAACGTAGCGTGCAAGATCTATGGCGCTACGTTTCGTAACTTGTGCCTAATTCCGCTTAGCCCGGGGCTAGGGGGCCGTATGAACCCATGTACTTCAAGATCCTCATGGTACTCATATGAACAGTCACAATCAAAGCGTGACTGAGATACATCATTCTTTAGATGACGACTTTACAACGAATATTATGGATTAAGAATACTGATCAGCGATACGGATTTGATATTTTTGGAACATCATGATGTCTTGCCGGCATCATTGAAAACTGTTGACCGCTTCTCTCTTGCAGGAAACAAGCCTATGTTTTTGTATACTATGATTGTCTTTTTGAATTTGGTGCTAATACTGTTATATGGAAAATGGAATAGGTCTTTGGATTATGAACGCGGATATTCTCTGATGGACGACGGCTGGATTGTGAATGACGGACTAGACGCTTGTAACTGAACGACACACCGGGCTCGGAAATTCGATCATCGAGTTCATCCAGAACATCCTGGAAATTGACTACCAACAGCTCCGTACTGCGTGCGCTCACCGCCTCAAAATACCCCATCATCCGCGTAATCAGCTCATGAGGGTCTCCGGTCGATACGAAACATACAGGCGCAGCTTCATAGCCGGGCACGTTGGTTGAAATGCTGACACTCAGCTGGATATGACGCTGCGTTCACTGCGTTTTGGCTGAGGTAGTGTCCATGGGTTCCAAAATCGCTTTAAAGTCATAGCACGCCCGGTAGGGAAAATAACGGTCCTCTTCCGCCACCACAAGACCCTCATCAGCTAGTTCTTCAAAGATAGTGGGCGTATTGTGGTATACACCTCCAGGAAATTTCCGTTGAATGGCGTTCGTACAGATTTGCTCGTGTTGTTGTAATTTGAACGATTCTTTGAACACCCGCTGGCATTGAGTGCAGCTGAAAGACTGGGCGAAGAGGCTCATATTGTGGATCAGGGAAAAGTGACTGACTCCACCGTAGTCGTACACGTTCACCTTCATCGTGGACGCGTATCGTTCTGAAGAGCGATAAATTCAGAGTTCTCCTCGCCTTCCCGTAGTAATCGATAGACAAAGATATTCACCTTGAAGAGCGATTCGACGACATCCAAATATTTGAAGGGTACACCCCGGAAGTGCAGCTCATCCATATCTTGCTCCTGTAAATACGGTCTCCAATAGCCATTGGCCACTCGCTCACAATTTTTGGGATTACATTGGTCCAAATGTACGGCCAAACAGCGAAACAAGCATTTCCGTTCTTTGTAGGGTCCATTTGCTCCGGCCGTTAACGCACACATGCCGTTTCGTCGACTCAGCCAAGGTGGAAGAATGACGGGAGCGCCGATAGGATGATTCCGCAATTTCGTCACGTAGAATGTTACGGTGGTAACCATTTCCACCAACCATTTCGTATTCGGTCGTTGCAGGCGGGCCCACTCCAACGGGTCTAATGTAGTGAGTTGATCGACCACCGGCTCCAGGGAAATAGCGTCCGTCACCGTGAAGGGCTGGTCAAATACATGGTTGTTGTTGCTCGGATAGAAATACCGTAGTTGATTGGTCTCCTTGTGCCGAAGAATGTATCCAAAAGTCATATTGACCCAAAACGATGTGGCCTGGTCTTTGAAAATACGCTCCACGTAGGACGGAAGATGTATCAGCTCCACCAGTCGGAAATTGTACAGTATGGGCCGTTGACGGTGAAAGCAATGGCGAATGGTGTTCCAATGTCGCCGGTATATGGCACTCACGGACTGGTCTTGTGGTAATGCTTCATCGGCAGGCACCGCTGGATCTCGTGGAAAGTCCTCTCCACATCTCATGTTGTTGTCACGGCTCAGGGGAGATGTTGAGCGATCGCTTCGTTTCATGCTGGAAAGGTACACAGGTAGATGAGATAGACAGGGTGGTCGGTTAGGCGGGCAGGCATGTCAGGTACAGCGTCAGGCAGGCAGGTAGGCAGGCAGGCAGTGGTCGGATAGGCAGATTACTACACACAGGAAGGCAGTGGTCGGATAGGCAGGCAAGCTGGTAGGCAGGCAGATCGATAGCTTCGGATGGTCAGTGAAAATGTTGGTACCGACTTGAAAACTGACCTCCTTTTATAGGAGAAAAAATGGCACTGAACCAATTGGCAGCCAGCCAATTGGATGCATGCCAAGAGTACCCGGATGTTGGCACCAGGCCAATACCCGACCCATATAAAACTTGGCACCCAGCCAACTGGATGCGTGCCAACGGAACCCGAATGTTGACAGCCAGCCAACGCTGATGCAATCTCGTATGTACAGATCCTATAGCACGGACATCCAATTATAAAACTTGGGCACTTCAAGGTAAGCCTATGCATTCTTTAATTTTAAATGTATTAAAGTTTTAAACGTTTAAATGTTTAAATTGATTAAATACATACCCGCACTATTGATTCGCCGCACTATTTTTTCTCGCGGACTGTTTTCCTCCTCACCCAGAGGCGTCATTCGACCCCACAACCGGATCAATTGAACCCTAATATCACTCCGCCACCAAGGTCAATATACCCGATTCTGAACGGTACGCGGCAAGGCAAAGGTCAAAGGTCAACGCCCCACACTTCCCCGCACTTCCCCGAGGCCAAAGGTCAATATGGTTTTAAATACGCTCCCCGATGTTCAAAGTCAGTACATCCCACGGTCCATACATGCATTCCATGCATTTTTTTCCGTAGGACTACTTTCTGACCGCGGAGGCAGACCGCATCACCACCAGACATGACCGTATCACCGCGAAAGAATACAAAGGTCGAAGGTTGCCGGAACTACTTTTGACCTCCACGTGGCCTCAGAGGTCAAAGGCCGTGCATGGCCGCTTCCTATACTATAACCTTGAGCTGGTGGCGCCCCCTGTCGGAAGCTCCACGGGAATCAAGAGTTACCTCCCTGGAAAATACGACCTTTTTTAGCTTTTAACTACTACTGCCAGCTAATGCCACAATTGCGTCATTAGCAGGCGAGTCGACCACTGATGACGCAATTACGACAGTTGTGTCATTAGTGGTTGCTATTGCAAGTATATCATGTGTGATATATTTTTGCCTCAAATAATTACTGGTTTTCAGTTGTGACGATAAGCGTCAACATGCTCGCCACCATATTTTTTGAGTGACCTGCTATTGTCACAACGCAGTTGTTACATTAATTGACACCCTGACAACAACACATCAGGCGTAATCAGGTTCTAGCTGGTAGCTTCTTGGACAAAGTTGAAGAAGTAGAGCCAACACCTGGTCAACGAGATAATTTATCACCTGGCTAGCTCACATAATACACGTGTGCACTGATAAACATCCTGTATGAATCTAATGTTTATCTAGTACATATCCTCGAATCTTACTCGAACAGGAGAGATGTGTCTTGTGTACTGTGGGATTTTCCTTTTGTTGAATTATCTGTCTTCAGGTAGGACCAAAGGGGCTTCGGAAAACATTATCAGGGGTGGTAGAGGTAGTGGAGAGAGGTTTTTTTCTTTTATGTTTTTTTCTCAGTATCACATTTATTGGAAAAATCAACCATATGTACAATGCAATTAGTAGTATAAAAAGGTGATATACTTAGGAATTTATCGTTGGTGGAAAACAGCTGCATATATGTATATGG
>JAVTVY010010215.1:0-49296 GCA_036873755.1 Hanleya hanleyi
AGATTGACGCGACTTGCATTCAAAACACACACCATTCTGACTCTACCCCACACAAGCTTCACTTTGACACCTCACACGACCCATTCGAACCGTGATTAGCCCATCTCTAACCCAAACACACCCCTACATAGCACCCAAAATGCCTGTTTTCTGCCACCGCGCATGCGCAGAATGCCGATAGTTCAACCCCACACCCAGCCCATTAGATGCCCCCTTCACATAAGCTTCACTTTGATACCTCATACGACCCCATTGCACCATTATTGGCTTCGCTAGCTCCCAACACGGCTATTTCCATACCCTTGGACCACCGCGCATGCGCAGAATGGCGCTATTTCAAATCCGCTAGTCCAGTCAGATGCCCCTTCACCTAAGCTTCACTTTGATACCTCACTCGACCCCACTGGACCAGTAGTAACTCCCCTAGCTCCCAACACGGCTATTTCCATACCCTTGAGCCACCGCGCATGCGCAGAATGGTGACAACGTCCAAGCCGCTAGTCCAGTCAGATGCCCCTTCACCTAAGCTTCACTTTGATACCTCACTCGATCCCATTGCACCATTATTGGCTTCGCTAGCTCCCAACACGGCTATTTCCATACCCTTCGGCCACCGCGCATGCGCAGATTGGTGACAACGCCCAAGCCGCTAGTCCAGTCAGATGCCCCTTCACATAAGCTTCACTTTGATACCTCACTCGACCCCATTGGACCATTATTGGCTTCGCTAGCTCCAAAACGGCTATTTTCATACCCTTCGGTCACCGCGCATGCGCAGAATGACGCTAGTTCAACCCCACACCCAGCCCATTACATGCCCCCTCACCTAAGCTTCACATTGATACCTCACTCGATCCCATTGGACCAGTAGTCACTCCCCTAGCTCCAACACGGCTATTTCCATATCCTTGGCCCACACGAGTTGTCTCTCTTGCGTCAATGTGTGCAGATGGCGCTACGGTCGACGCCGTGATATGGAAAGGGCGTACCCGCACCATCCTGGAGCCGCCATTTTCTTTGTTGTTTTCTTGCGGAGATACACGGGACAATAAACACTCGACCCTAGGGTGGTACAGATGCTAGACTGATCCTATTAACATGGTACAACACCTATAGATTATGTTTATTATTATTATATGGCTTAGAGGTTTTTTTGAGGGTAATGTGAGGGTTTTTTCTCCCCGTGACGTCCCCACCGCCTCGTTTGCTCCCTTGCCCCGTCTAAAAACACCGCCATTTTACAAGTAATTAATTAAAATTAATTAATTAATTTATTTGAAATACTACTACCCATGCTCCGTATGGCAGAACTGTACAACCCAGAACAAGTCGAGACATGCCTTGATCACGTGATCGTCATTGGGAAACCATACCCAGCCCATTAGATGCCCCTTCACCTAAGCTTCACTTTGATACCTCACTCGACCCCATCGGACCATTTTATCTAGGGACTTTTTCTCCGCGGAAGCTTTTTCCCGAAACCGAATTACCGCCAAAACCACGGCCAAACCGCATCACCGCGCATGAATACATTTTTTTTTTTTTTTTTTGCCGGAACTTTTTTTTTTTCGTGGAGGTGCACTCATTGACACCGGTGTCAATGAGTGCACATGCACCCATTGAACTCATTTGCATATTTTCAAAATCCCCAATAATCTCACAACCCCCCATTCTCATTTGCATATTTTCAAAATCCCCAATAATCTCACAGCTCCCCAATGCTCCCCAATATCCCCCAATTGTGACGTCAAAACAGGTTCTGCGCAGGCGCAGTGGGGAGCTTTATGTAACAGATCCATGCTACCTACTACTTATATCACTGCATTGGTTCCTATTCCGTTTCACACCCGGAAACCACACGGGTTGGGTCCTATTTCTTTTAAAACCCGATACCCCACAGGTGGGTGCCCCATGTAGTTATAGTTACCTCTTATGGCAAGCTCTCGGAGGAGCTGGGCGGGTGTCCCAGTTCGTCACCTCTTACGACAAGCTCTCTGAGGAGCTGAAACCCATTCTGATCATGACCTGGAGTGTGGACGATGACACCCCAGTTCAATCCTGGGGAGCCTCATGGGGCTTCCCACATGGATTTCAGCATAGAGATAAAATCTGGTAATCTAAATTAAGACTCTGAATTGTCCTTGACATTGAAGTTCGGGTCAAATTATCTGAGTGCACGTCGTATGCGTGTGACAGTTTTGGCTGTGATGCAGGATCTATCGGTGCTGGTAAATATATTTCCGTACAAAGGTAATAAATTTACATAATCAAATTAAAGCAATTCCAGTAATTTTGACCTATCGATAGGACAGCTATTTGAAAGCCATTGCCACTTTATTGACAAGCATGGCAAGGGGCACCAAGGCCAACAGGTTATTGTGTCAGTTTGACAGTGGCCTAGATGATGTAGGTGTGTCAACCTACCCTTGCAACACATGGCTGTGGAGGGGTGTGGATCATTTGAGTTCTATGATATAAGCCAAAGCCCTTAGCTATCTCTCTTCCTTGCCAGTGTTTGGTGCAACACTTTCTAGTCAAATGCACAAAAATCAGATATCAGGACTTGATTCCATGTTTCTGATTTCAAAATGTGGGTGTTGACTGTCACTATAATAATTAAGAAGCTCCAAAGAAACAAAATTGCAGGACCTACATTAGATCGAAGTTGTGTTCATACATTCCATATGAATGAGTCACTGGCAACACCATTCTACTGAATATGCAAATGATTATTTACTTAATGACCAAACTAATGGCCAGTCCTGCCCTAGAGTGAATGAACCAATGGCAGACATACAACTTTACTATGGAGCTCTTTGATAGGCTACATGCAAATAAGAGTATGTAAATCAGTATAAAAGTAGGGCTAATGTATGCATACTTCCAGATCCCTTTTTAGAAGACTGGAAAATGGTAGAAAAATAAACAAAATTGTAAAAAAATAAATAATGACCGGTTTGACCTGAAAGTCTCAAAGGCACAAGTAAAACATAAAAGGATCATAACCTGTAAGTTTCATGAACTTCCTTGCAATAGTTATCGAGATACGGCTCGGACAGACGGACAGACACATCCCTAGGGCCACAACAATACTCCTTAGCCCGTAGGGGCTGAGGAGTAAAAAGCGCGACAAGGGTACCAGCAAAACCATGGTTAAAGAAATACACGTCAAAATGTCACGCACTGAGACATCAATTGTCAGATTCAATGCTTGTCAAGAAGTGGCATTCAAACGGGCAATAATTCTGGTAATATTCAAGAGTCTGGGAATAGCAAGATTAGGCATTTGAATCCTATCTGCAAGAAATGCGAATTCTTCAGACCAGAGAGTATCAGACCCTATGTTCTAGCCCACACCAATAAAACACACACTTATTCCGAAACAGAACTAATATACCAGGTCAGTGCAAGAAAAATCATTATGACGTCAGTAGAAAGGATTCACGTGGGGAAACTCTATCAGTTATGACAAAATAATTCTGCACAAATGACAACGCACATTGTCCAATTCATACCACTGCATGGTATCTCAATATTGTTGCAACAAAAATATTTAAACACAATTGTCCTGTGGTTATGTCTCAAACATTCTTCCATAGTTATCACCAAGTATCAGATTTCTCTAGCACGGTCGGTGCTGATTCATATACGGTACCTCATCCTCAAAAGGTAATATTATGACCTTACATGTATGTTACTCATTACGAAAGCTAGAAGTTTTATGATTGACATAAGACACAATATGCACTGCACTTAAGAAAGTTGTCAATACGTGTTAATTGAAACCAATTTGTCATCCAACATCTTAGACTTATATCTGAGAATCCAAACAACAATAACAAAAATTCAGGAGATACAAAAAAAACAAATAACCACATTTTCACAAATATCCAGGCTCCTATAGCCTAACCGGGGATTGTGGGACGAGCCCCCACCAACAAGGCTTTCATAGCCTATACTAAGCATTGATATGCTACAACCACCAGTACGTGCATGTGCTCAGTACCTCAGGGACCTATCAAGATGCGCGACAATCTTGTTCCATTTAGCCCAAATGCGTTAAGTGTTTAGCTTACCAGCTACACTAACTATTATGGAAACTGATCGCGATAAATATCCTAATAAAAAAATCATTGTGGAACCACATCACAATATTACCATCCAAAGGTCAAAGGCTAGATTCATCTATCTGCAAATCACTACATGTACCAGTCACAAAGTTCATGCAATCTACCAGTTTCATAATTGATTTATCAACTTCACTGGGCATGCAGCATTATCAATAATAAACGAAACAAAACGTGCACAATATACGAAAGATGTCAACAGTTCATATAAGGCGTTATCATGGCACATATAACATGATCGTTCAAGGGCGAGAGAAAAAATTAAGGTTGAACATCGCGTTCAATGCATGTTACCAACCTGATTCAGTTCAAAATGTTCCAAGAAAGTTATAAGAATACAATATCTCAGAGTTCGTTGGGGCATGACCCATTTCTGTAAATTACACACTGTTCATCACACGCACTATTGTCAATCAATGGGAACTTCACAACGTCAGGCAGAAAGTTCAGGGAAATCCAGGCAGAAAATACACCACAACACAGTTATATTTTCAATCACTATAGCCATTTACAATGCTCTGTTAAGTGGAACGAATCAAACTGTACCTGTAGATACTATTTCCAAAGAATGGACTCGTTCCAGAGGTTTCTAGCACACGCTGCCACGTCACCAAGGAAGAGGAGAAACATGTCGCTGTTATAGGAAGGAACGGTGTTTGGGTCGAAATCTTATCACTGAGATGGACATCACTCATGGCAGTTGTGGACATCAGTTTGGAATTCCTTCCGGTCAGAATTACAAGGCAGTTCAAGGAGGCGTTGAACAGGGTCGCACATTTCACAATGGCCAAAAAACAAGGACACCAAATGTTTTCGTCGGTCACCGTCCCCGTCTGGGTGACTTACCGTCTGCAATACCTCAGTAGGTGCAAAAAGGAAGGAAGGTCCTGTACCTGTTCTCTCTGCAATTGACGATTGTTCTTGGCCTGAATATCAGTCCGCAGATTGTCCACAAGTTTCGTGACGCCTTGAGCAATGGCCTGGAGCTCCTGCACTTTTATTGGCTCAGCCATTTTGCCCAAAACGTTAGTACTCTCAGTGTCCTCGGTCGATCGTCTGAAGCTGTCGTCTCATGATCTTGTAATTGTATCCCCCCAAAAATTGTCTTTATTCTGGCAAGCTCGCCATTATAGAATTTTTGACGACAAGGGCTTGTACGTGAACTTAAGATGCTGTAACGCAAAGTCGTCTGTAGACTCGGGTGATGGTCTCCATAAAACCTGTGCAGATAATAGATTCCAGTTTCGGCTTCCGAGATTTCTCGAAGACTTGGTAGCCTCTTTAAATGAGACAGGATACAACAATTAACGACGGAGTCCATGTCTGCTGAATATTAAGCCGATTTATTGTAAATTCATTCCACCTAACCTAGGAATGATCGGCAGTATTTGGCAGGCAGTCCAACACAGCTTCATTAACATCAGACCATTTTGTAAGAGGTCATTTTCAAAACTGGAGATAGTACATCTATGATCGGAGACATGTTGGTGAATTAGCCTTCATTGAGGCATGGTATTAGTGTGCCTGTATGTGCCGGTCATCCCTTTTTATACGATGCTATGACATTACAGGGTCAAGTTAATTCAAAACTAAATCCTCAACTTTTCGATAAAGTTTAGACAAGCTGCTCAGCTATATGTCTCATTATCTAATCACACACGTCAAACTTGGGTTCCATGGAGTACAGCCTAGTGCATTTTACTTATCCACACCACTAAATCATATATCTAAATATCGAAGATCGAATCTGAAGCCTACTGGAAATAGTCAAATATAATTTCGCATAGAAGCTAACTGACAATGCTTGACCCTACAAGTCGTTGGATAGGATGTTTATATTAACAGGCAACATTAAAAACCAAAAACAATTCCCTCATGCCCATCTGTCTGTCTCTCAATATAACATGCATGCACTGTACATCATATACGAACCGATAATAAGATACAGTGTGAAAGCTTACGAATTTCACTCAAGGAAAGAGTTAATTTAATAAAATTGCCGGGACAAGTATCTGTGGTTCCACTGAGTAATTTGATATAATATAGGAGTAAAGTAACTCCGAATATACTTAGAAAAGACATCTTGTGATTCAATATTTCAACATATATTTATACCAAGTATGGTGGCTAAGAAATCACTGTTTCACAAAATGTAGTCAGATGATTATGCCTGTTCTTCTCCTACTTCTGCTGCTGCTCCTCCTCCTCCTTCTCCTCCTCCTTCTCGGTGAACCTGAAGCAGTGGTCCAAAGCTAACGCTACTTTCTACCATCCGACGGTTTCCAGCCCAATGGACGTTTGATGCCCTTTTAAAATTTCTGTTTCATTCATTTCGCCCTCAACTAGCTCACCGTTTTTCCTGAAAAAGATTGACATTTCGACCAAAACTTTGGCGGGTGGGCGTTAAATGCCCCTTCTTCCCTCCCTTCTGGCATCCCAGCCACCTCCCCCTCCCCCCCCCCGCCTCCTCTAATACTGTACTAAACACATGTCGATGGTGACCGAACGGAATCACACAATTTACAGTATGTATATGTACATTAATTTTCTTTATTGCTTTAATTAAGTCATTTTCCCCAAGCTTTACTATCCTGACAAACTTTCACGCATTTCTGACCAAAGAAAAAAAAACGAATTTCGACCTCAATCGGCGGCCGGTGCCCATTTATGAACTTTCGCTATACTGTCATGGCGAAGTTTAATGCCATTTCGACCAAAGATGTCGACAACTTACGACAAAGAAACAAACAGAGACGGTTACTAACATAACACTCAGATGTCCTTCAATTAACGTCATCACACAGCCTTCAATAAACGTCATCACACAGCCTTCAATAAACGTCATCACACAGCCTTCAACAAACGTTATCACAACCTTCAATAAACGTCATCACACAGCCTTCAATACACGTCATCACACAGCCTCCAATACGTCATCACACAGCCTTCAATAAACGCCATCACACAGCCTTCAATACATCATTACACAGCCTTCAATAAACGTTATCACACAGCCCTCAATAAACGTCATCACACAGCCTTCAATAAACGTCATCACACAGCCTTCAATAAACGTCATCACACAGCCTTTGTTCACAGTATTGAATAAACGTCATCACACAGCCTTTGTTCACAGTATTGAACAAACGTCATCACACAGCCTGTGTTCACAACATGGAATAAACGTCATCACACAGCCTTTGTTCACAGTATTGAATAAACTTCATCACACAGCCTTTGTTCACAGTATAGAATAAACTTCATCACACAGCCTTTGTTCACAGTATTGAAGGAACTTCATCACACAGCCTGTGTTCACAGTATTAAACGTCATCACACAGCCTTTGTTCACAGTATTGAATGAACTTCATCACACAGCCTTTGTTCACAGTATTAAACGTCATCACACAGTCTTTGTTCACAGTATTAAACGTCATCACACAGCCTTTGTTCACAGTATTTCGTTTAGGCGTCTACATTGAGGTAACCAATGAAGCCAGCAGGAATTGGCCGGAGTTTATGAAAACTAAATCACTTTTCTGTTATTCTAATTGTTTCAGAGGTTAAGGGGTTAATCACATCTTCAAGATTAAGATTAAATATGAAAGTATTTTCCTAAATTTTGTTTCGCTCGGGACTGAGAAACTGTACATTGTGATTTCTCAGCCAACAAAAATGTCAATTTCTATTTTTGTATTATTACACAAGGCCATTCATGAATTGTTATCAACATTATTTTTATAAGAGCGAACACAAAATATATGCACATATACAGGAAATACAGAAAATGTTGTTTCCAATACATATATCCTCGTTGTTTTGTATCACAAGGTGAAAAGAATGCAGATTAATTAGGCATTTATAGAAAATACCTGTCTTCAATAAACGTCATCACACAGCCTTCAATACACGTCATCACACAGCCTCCAATACGTCATCACACAGCCTTCAATAAACGCCATCACACAGCCTTCAATACGTCATTACATAGCCTTCAATAAACGTTATCACACAGCCTTCAATAAACGTTATCACACAGCCTTCAATAAACGTCACCACACAGCCTTCAATAAACGTCATCACACAGCCTTCAATAAACGTCATCACAAAGCCTTCAATAAACGTCATCACACAGCCTTCAATAAACGTCATCACACAGCCTCCAATACGTCATCACACAGCCTTCAATAAACGTCATCACACAGCCTTCAATAAACGTCATCACACAGCCTTTGTTCACAGTATTGAATAAACGTCATCACACAGCCTTTGTTCACAGTATTGAACAAACGTCATCACACAGCCTGTGTTCACAACATGGAATAAACGTCATCACACAGCCTTTGTTCACAGTATTGAATAAACTTCATCACACAGCCTTTGTTCACAGTATAGAATAAACTTCATCACACAGCCTTTGTTCACAGTATTGAAGGAACTTCATCACACAGCCTGTGTTCACAGTATTAAAAGTCATCACACAGCCTTTGTTCACAGTATTGAATGAACTTCATCACACAGCCTTTGTTCACAGTATTAAACGTCATCACACAGTCTTTGTTCACAGTATTAAACGTCATCACACAGCCTTTGTTCACAGTATTTCGTTTAGGCGTCTACATTGAGGTAACCCATGAAGCCAGCAGGAATTGGCCGGAGTTTATGAAAACTAAATCACTCTTCTGTTATTCTAATTGTTTCAGAGGTTAAGGGGTTAATCACATCTTCAAGATTAAGATTAAAAATGAAAGTATTTTCCTAAATTTTGTTTCGCTCGGGACTGAGAAATTGTACATTGTGATTTCTCAGCCAACAAAAACATGTCAATTTCTATTTTTGTATTATTACACAAGGCCATTCATGAATTGTTATCAACATTATTTTTATAAGAGCGAACACAAAATATATGCACATATACAGGAAATACAGAAAATGTTGTTTCCAATACATATATCCTCGTTTTTTTGTATCACAAGGTGAAAAGAATGCAGATTAATTAGGCATTTATAGGAAATACCTGTCTGTGCGAGAGATTTAATGGTATGCACCCCATGTTAATTAGGGGCGATTTGACTTCCGATATACTGTTTAAGTAAATGAATTCATGTACGAACCACTGGGAAGGACAGCGACGTTGATGAAACGCCTCGGGTGATTCCATGACGTATGCTGCGGTCTCTTCATACTGCCGTGTTGGCGGCGTCAAAACCAGACCGTCCTTGCTTGTAATTAGTGTACGCATTGGGACTGCGTCTTTTGTTGTCAAAATATGACAAATGTTGATGAAAAAATGATCTAACAAATATGTGAAGCGGTAAATCCTTGCTAGAAGCTTGAGACACATCATTAGTTAGCTACTATCAGACAATCGTACTACAAGTGGCAGGTGAAAATTGCAGGTGAAAAGCCAGGTGATTCGTGAAATCAGCGTCGTATAGACCTGTGTGGGATTATTTTATTTATTAATCTGATTTACGGCATGGCTGAAGAACGAAGGCAATTCGCAAGGAGGGTGAGTACTCATATTTTTGGTGCAAAATTATATCTACTCCTCTTCTTATTGTATTCGTATCATGAATAACGAGCCACACAGAGAGTGTGTATTTACTCGGGAGTAAAAATCCCCCCCACCCCCAGCAATGAGTGTGTAAACAGCACAGTTTGTGAATTTTACATTTGCATATTTACACCCATGCTGCGTTAATGCACCCTAATAGTGTGAATGTTAAACATATAAAAAATGTTAAATCTATTAGCAGGCTGCTCACACTCACATATTCCAGTAGCGTTTTCTAACCATATGAGTGTAAATGTTACTGTACTCAACAGAGTATGCATGTAACGTATGTATTTGATGTGTAAAACAGAAAACAAGTAATCTCTCTCCTCTTCCCGACAACACATACTGAGCGCAATTACACACATGATTTTGTTGAAAGCTGCGAGTGTCTTATATGTCGACATCAGTTGTCCATCGTACTGGAAAATGAAAATTTGTTACTCAGTCGAGTGAATCTGATTAAAACTCAGGTGCATCACCTTCCACTTGGTAGCCTAATTAATACGCCTTTTAAATAAACAATTACCTTTCTAAACAAAGAGCCTACACATTATACGATCGCATGAATCCAAGCTAGCTAACAGATTAGATTTTAATGAATTTGAATCTAACGATAATTTCCAGGTTATGTTTCAAAAGCTTATTTGTCTGTTTTTCGAATACTGCTTCCTTAATGTCATCCTTCTAAAATAGATGCCCAGTAATACTGATTTCAATTCCTCTCAGATGCTATTTTCGGGGAACTAGGCTGAACATATAGGATTGCTGATTATCCCCAGCTTCCAATATCGGTGTGTATGCCGCTTTACATGTCGTCCCACACCCCTAAGCAAGTTTGAAAACAAGACCGCCCTGTATGTCTGTAGATGTAAATGATAAGGGATCATAGATAAGTTTCGTACACTACATGCTCTGTTTATTGTTACTTCTGAACCAGTACTTATGTATGAATATTTGTATACTATCTTATACCATCTCCCTTCTCATTAATTGTCAATTCAGTATGAAAAATAGGTCACGGGCATATCATCATTTTTCATGAATAAACGAACTGTAGGTTCAATAACTAATTCGGAACCTTTTTTCTCTTTTTCATTCAAGACTATGCAGTATAATTAGGCGCTAAAGTCAATGTAGCTCGCTGTATTGTGCTGCAGTTTCTCTAGTATATAGTATCCTTTTCATAATGTATTCCGTTGATATTAAACTTAACGTCGTTTAACATGAACGATACTAGGTTCAGCAGCGTCTTTCTTCTTTCGCCTCATTCATTTCGTAACGCCGATTTAAAAACAAAATGGTTCGTTTATCTTGACTGCCCACCCCATATTTTCTCGCCGCCCGAACATTTAAACACCTCTTTACTCAACTACATCTGCTGATAAGCCTGGAAATTCATTTCTCAGCTATTTATCTGAGGCAAATATAGATCAGGGTAAAAGCTCAATCTCCAATTATAACGTTAGCGAAATATATTTTTACGGCAATTCTGAAAATGACGCTGATAATACCATAATGTGTTTCCTTTAACTTAACCTTGCAATGATATAGAGATGGAACTGGGCTATTCATAGTCAGTAACCATACAGCAATATAAAGTAAGACTACTCGATAAATTCACTCTTATTTGTTCAGAAATCTACACAGAATGACGAAAATAGACCATTCATAACATATCACCATATAGCAGCATATAGGAACACTATTATAGTTATAGAAGAAATGATGAAAATATGCAACAGAAATAAAAAAAAAATGAAATAAATCAAGCATAACGAACACTTGTAGATCAAGCCCAATTGACTAAAATATATGTAGATGTGGAATTATATTTTTAATTTTTCTTTTTATCAACATGAGCAGTGTGACTAACGTCACAGGACCTACGAAGTAGGGTAGGCATTAGGACGCCGACGCGAATTGAACTCTTGAAAATCCCCACCCCCACTTGAAATCCTGCCTATATTAAAATGGGCACTGCCCAAGTCAGAATCACCAGTGATTTTCATCAAAAATCACCAGAAATTTTCATCAAAAGTAGTTCAGCTCAGAACTTGTTGGTAACAGTCTCCTAATGCGCCTTCATTCCAAACATAAATAACGATCGCCGATTTAATTTTACAATTTTTTACCCCTCGGCCAATTTTGGCCATGGGGTATTGTCGTCGTCTTGTACGTCCGTACGTCCGTACGTCCGTTCGTGAGCGAGATAGCCGGAGAACGGTTCCACTGAAGAATTCCAAATTTGGTATGCTTATTTACCTAGTCAAGGACCAGAAGCCTATTGAATTGGGACCTGATTGGGTGAAAACTTCGGCGGCCATCTTTAATTTTATGCGAAATGGATAATGATCCATATCTCGGAAACCATTCAACTGTTCAATACGAAAGTTGGTATACATCATCGATACATCAAGCAACTTTCAATGAATTACCAAACCGGCTTTTTTGATTAGCTGGAAATCCTGGAGGCCATCTTTAATTTATGCGAAATCGATAATGATACATATCTCTGTTACCATTCAGTTGTTTTATATGAAAGTTGGTATACATCATCGATACATCCAGATACTTTGAATCAGGACCTGATTGACCGAAAACCTTGGCGGCCATCTTCAATTTATGCAAAAACTTTAATGATATATATCTCTGATCCAATTTAAGTGTTCTATACCAAACTTGGTATACAGCATCGATGTATCAACTGACTTGCAATGAATAACCACATCAGTTCCTCTGAGTGGGGGGAAGGATGGGCGGCCATCTTTAATTTATGCAAAATCATTAATGATCTCGTTCTCTGATACCGTTCAAGTGCTCGATGTAATATCTGGTATACATCATCGATGCATCAAGAGACTTACGACAAATGACAGTTCTGGTTTCTCTGATTGAGCGGAAACCTTGGTGGCCATCTTTAATTTATGCAAAATCTTTAATGATGTATATCTCTGATACCATTTCAGTGTTCTATACGAAACTTGGTATACAGCATCAATGTATCAAGAGACTTTCAATGAATAACGACATCAGTTCCTCTGAGTGGCGGGAAGGATGGGCGGCCATCTTTAATTTATGCGAAATCATTAATGATCTCTATCTCTGATACCGTTCAAATGCTCGATGTAAAATTTGGTATACATCATTGATGCATCAAGAAACTTATGTAATGAATACCGGTTTCTCTGATTGGACGGAAATCTTAGGGGCCATTTCTAATTGCAAATTTTTTGATAATCTGTATATTTGTGACTGCTTGGTGTTCCTGACATCTTGGTTCAAATTGAATACATTATGAATGTACCCAGAGCCGAGGGGTTTTTTGATGCGCAGCTTCGTATTAACTAAAGGAAACATATTGAATAATAAAAAGTTCAGTAGATTTCAGGCTTAGTGTGAAAATACATTTACATCTCTTTAATGGTTTTCAGTGCCCTTGTCCAGGACCAAAACAACTTTTTGAATCGCATTATTTTCCCAACAATACAACAAATTCTTATATATAGTCCTATAGTAGAAAGGTAGCATTTATGTAGTTTACGGTAATTCAACTAAATTACAAGCGTCTAGTCCGTCATCCATAATTCAGCCGTCGTCCATTAGAGAATATCCGCGTCCATAATCCAAAGACCTATTCCATATTCCATATAACAGTATTAGCACCAAATTCAAAAATACAATCATAGTATACATAAACATAGGCTTGTTTCCTGCAAGAGAAAAGTGGTCAACAGTTTTCAATGATGCCGGCAAGACATCATGATGTTCCAAAAATATCAAATCCGTATCGCTGATCAGTATTCTTAATCCATAATTCGTTGTAAAGTCGTCATCTAAAGAATGATGTATCTCAGCCACGCTTTGATTGTGACTGTTCATATGAGTACCATGAGGATCTTGAAGTACATGGGTTCATACGGCCCCTGGCCCCGGGTTAAGCGGAATTAGACACAAGTTACGAAACGTAGCGCCATAGATCTTGCACGCTACGTTCGTATTTTTTTATCAGCATGCGATATGTATCAACACCTTCTCGGCACAAGATAATAATGATTCTATGTCATTCTCCGAGCATGACCGGTACAAAGACGAATAAATAGCATCTCTACATCACGTTCTTATCTAGATATATGAGACAATAGATTTTGGGTATCGGCAATCTGATGATTGTAGAATTTGAGGATTGTACTTATCATCTTAAACACAGCCTCTTAATACTGATTACATATCCGTTTAATTTCGTTTCCCATAATGTAGCATTTAATCAAAACATGTGTGTATATATCAAAAGTGTGTGTCTCAAGTTAACCGCAGCTGTTCAAATGTCCCCTGGGACGGTAATAAATTAATAAAGACGTCAACATGTGAACTCATAGAATCTGCACTGTCGATGGTTCGATGTAATACCGGTATCATATGTTGTGATATTCTCCAAGACAGATCTGTTTATTTTTGTCTCCCCTGCTCTGACCTCTAAGAACAATTTAATTATTACACCATGGCAGTATTAACTGCATTCTCGAATACCAAGCCTGTTAGACTGTTAGTTCTGATCTGTTTATAGGCCTATTGGGGGTGACCCAGCTACACTGCTGTGACCTCTAGCTCTCAAAACAATTACGGATGGCATATCCCAGCAGCTTTTGTACTGTGTTATATATACAGTGAAACATACAGCCAAGGGTTCCCGATGGGCATGACAGTGCACTCGCTGAGCCATCAAAAAATAATAACAAAAATAATTATCAATCAAATTTTCATCAGAATTCGGTCAGCTCAGAACTTGCTGGTAACAATGCCCTAATGCACGTTCATGCCAAAAATCAAGGTTCTAATGTCAACGGTTCTCCTTATTTTGCCGACGAAAGGATTCGGATGGACTGACTGACTGACTGACTCACTCATTACCGGACAATTTGCGATCTGTAGCCTACTTCGTAGGAAAATCTTCCTCATGTCTAGTTCGACAAGTGAGTGAATTTTCATGACAGTACTCCGACAATTGTGACATTAACAGTTGCCAAGTCGCACATTAGCCTTGTGAGCATACTCCCTTTATTATTATGCCGTTATTTCTTAGTTTAAGAGCCGCTTCCCATATGGATTTCGCGGTCCATCAACACAATGCTAAAAAATATATTCCATATTTCATTTTTAATGCAGTTGATACCTTCACATGCGCTATAATTTAAAACATGAGCAGTGTGACTAACGTCACAGGACCTACGAAGTACAGTAGGCATTAGGACTCGAACGTGAACTGAACTCTTGGAAATCCCCACCCCCAGTTGAAATCCTGCCTATATTAAGATGGGCATCGCCCAAGTCAGAATGGCCAGTGATTTTCATCAAAAATCAGCAGAAATGTTCATCAAAAGTAGGTCAGCTCAGAACTTGTTGGTAACAGTCTCCTAATGCGCCTTCATTCCAAAATAAATAACGATCGCCGATTTAATTTTACAATTTTTAATTAAAGGAAACAGATTGAATAATATAGGTTCAGTAGATTTCAAGCTTTACGTGTGAAAATACATTTACATATCTTTAATGGTTTTCAGTGCCCTTGTCCAGGATCAAAGCAACTTTTTGAATCGCATTATTTTCCCAACAATACAACAAATTTTTATATATAGTACTATAGTAGAAAGGTAGCATTTATGTAGTTTACGGTAATTCAACTCCAGACCAACACCTTCTCTGCACAAGATAATAATTATTCTATGTCATTCTCCTGAGCATAACCGGTACAAAGACATACAGTGGGACAGGGTATTTTTAGCTCTGGGTAATTTGACCTGAATTTGAAGCTGATACACGTTAAAGGCTATAGTCCACATATAGCTACATGTATAACAATATACTGAAGTGTTAATTATCAATCTAATTTAAATCAGAATTATTTCAGATCAGAACTTGCTGGTAACAATGCCCTAATGCACGTTCATGCCAAAAATCAAGGTTCTAATGTCAACGGTTCTCCTTATTTTGCCGACGAAAGGATTCGGATGGACTGACTCACTCACTCATTACCGGACAATTTGCGATCTGTAGCCTACTTCGTAGGAATAAGTATCAATAGGAGAGCAACGAGAGATATTATTAAAACGAATCAAGTGAAGGATATTTTCTGTATACAAATTCGTCAGTCCGTTTTAGTCATTCAGGTTATACATGTATTAGTAAATAAAAGTTCCTTGAATTTGTAATCGCGCCGTTGATTTCTTTATCTTTGTAACCCTCAAGTACACACACAGCCGTCCAGAAAATAGTGCCTGTAACAGTGCTTTAAAAAACCATAAAAATAACTCTATATCTATAGGTATCTGATATACGATAATAGTAAGATCAAACATTTTCCTACCAGTGCTTGTTATATTATTATTGGTATCAGTAAGAGTTATCGCCTATTATAATTTTTTTTAATATGTTACCACTGAATATCGTCTGATTTACTCATTATTTCCTTCAGATTATGGGATTTGTAATTTATAAATAACTGTAAATCTGCAATCTTAGAACGATTGAATTCAGGTATGGATTATATATTACTTTACCCTTTCACCTGATTGACGCAATCGAATAGAACAAATATCATATCTGGTTTAAACGTTCTACTTGACTGCACGAAAACAAGAGAGAAAAAAACACGCCACTATATTAACAGTAAATTAGGAGGAAATAATTATCAAACATTTTTGTAGCTTTGAATATCAGAGGTATTTGATGCTAAATTTTGAATCATTGTATATTCATTTACATATTTGCATATAGGGACGACAAACCGATAGATTTAACTCGAGATGTGCTGCCCAAACAATTATTTCAATTATCAGATAGAATTAAACGGTACAGGCTGACTTGAAAGAGTTCATGGATGTTTTCTTTTTAATCTGCAGAAAGGATTCAAGTTTGAACTTAGCATAATGCTGTCATTGTACAGTAAGCATCTAAAAATACAAGGTCCTGGAGAATACTAAATTGGGCTTACACAGATGGATATGCCAAGGTTAGCTAAAGTTAAGAGCCAAACTGTGTTTGTACTTAACCCCGAGGCTGCTCAAATCGAATGTGCATGTCTCTCAGGGTTATTTAAGTCACTTTCGTATTAAACAATACTCTATTACCTTATGGGCATCGTATATACAGAGGACATTATAGATAAGTGCAACATTCTTCGCTTTAATACTAATCAAGTAATTAAGAGATCTAGCTGTCTTTACGAGTCGGATGCGGACTTACGAGGTAAACAACTGATGAAGTCTGTCAATCTCCGGAAATTCGGTTAAATCTGTAGGAACACGAACCAGATTCCCAGTCACCAAATATATTCAAATGCAATGATGCTACATTTCATTAACATAAGATTTGAAATGGGTCACCTTCATTAAAATACACCAACAAAAACTGGGCAGAACTATCTGTAATCTGACCGTTCAGGCAGAATTTACACCTGTTCTAGCTACTTTTGTTTTGAAACATTTAAATTATCTGTCCTCGCGTGATTATTTATAACTTTGTGCAAATTCCGTACAATTCCGTACTGTCCAGCATAGATCGCTTATATTGAGACGGACAGCGTTGCTTTACTGAATAGAACCAGAATAACCGTTGTTAAGTTGGTGCACTTTATTAAGCACGGTCTGAATCTTTCGCAATATAATGAGAACATGTAAAGTGATGTGAATTAGAAACTGTTTGTGCTCCATACTTTCATAAAGTTTTGAGCGAATAGATTATGATGATGATGATGATGATGATGAAACCGAAGTCATGTTATCTCTCGCCCGCCTTTGACCTATTGATCTCAATCTTGGAAGCTGACTCATCAGTTACCATTAAATACATCCACTAGCATAAATTTGATTCTCAATGGGTTTCAGATTTTTATTATCTCCATGCAGTGATCTTGACCTTTGACAGTTCAACCTCAATAGGTTTCTTGTTTTCCATAAGAATGAGGTATTCCATCGCAATCCACACCCTTACGCTTGGGCTGGAGTGATAGCACAGACATTTGTTTTCTCAATAATCTCCTGTTGATGTTGTTGTTGTTGTTGTTTTTTTGTTTTTGTTTTTTTTTTTATGGTGAAGGGGGGGGGGGGAGTGAGGGACACCGTGACGTTGAACATATCTTCTCTCGCTGATGCATGAACTGAAACAAAAATTGAATATAGATGATTTCCTGATTTTTAGACGTTTGACCTTTGAACCACAATTTTGGAATACGACATCTGCGCGACCCCATAGATATCCTGAAGAATTTGAAAGAAATCGATCAACTGATTGGAAAGTTAAGGAATTAAATAAGAAAAGTCGGGAAGAGATGGAGGAGAAGGAGAACGAGGTTATATGAAATCTAAACGACTTCGCCAGCTACAGCTGACATAGCCCAAATATATATATATATATATATATATATATATATATATATATATATAACAACGATATTGTGTGAGAATTAACGGTTAACCTGTTCACAGCTATACATAACCGTGTATATCCTGAAGATTACACAAGACAAGTCCTTGAGTTTATCTGGTGGCATTTACGTGTAATGTATTTAGAAAATTAATATATGTTGTCTTCATCGAATTTGATAAATAGGACCTACACAAGATATAGGCATACTTGTCTGGCATAGTCGATGGGACAATGAGTTAATGACATATTATAAACTGACATATCCAAACAGGTGCTGTTTTTCCGTAGTTTAGATTATCACTTTTATACATTAATAATGCCTCCAATGTATTCCAATATAGCCCAAGGGCTGTTAATGCAGTAATTTGTATACTCTAGAAAAACACACCATATGTAATTAGGCCATTGTCAAAAACATAACGTTCTAACCAAGGACAAGGTAAGTAATAACTGTCAAATCAAATTAGTATCATTTCCATACTTTTCCCACATAACTCGAGATTTCAGCATCATTCGCATTTTGTGCCTGTATGATTAAAGTTCAGTCTATAACGCAGAGAATGGGGAGAATTCTCTCCAGTCGTGTTTTAATTATGACATACTAAGCAATAATTACCAGATACTGCGTGATAATTGCAAGATACTAAATCATAATTACAAGATATTAAGTCATAATATTATGTCTTTATTACCAGATGCGTAGTCCTAATTACGAGACGCTGGATCATAATTCCATACACCATGTACTAAGTCATATACGGTACCCATGTACTAACTGCCAGATACCAATTCGTAATTACCAGATACCAATTCGTAATTACCAGATACTAAGTCGTAATTACCAGATACTAAGTCGTAATTATCAGATAGTAAGTCGTAATTATCAGATACTAACTCGAAATTACCCGATACTAAGTCGTAATTACCAGATACTAAGTCGTACCAGACACCAATTCGTAATTAACAGATATTAAGTCGTAATTATCAGATACTAACTCGAAATTACCCGATACTAAGTCGTAATTACCAGATACTAAGTCGTACCAGACACCAATTCGTAATTACCAGATACTAAGTCGTAATTACCAGATACTAAGTCGTAATTATCAGATACTATCTGAGTAGTAATAAATAAAAAATATTTATAAGAAGTATAATCTCGAGATACTAGATCATGATAACAGGATATTCCATCCGGATTACCAGAAACTAAAACGTAATTACGAGATACTAATCAGCAACTCGAGATATTTACTGGTAGTTGTAAAACTACCTCCCGATATACATGTACATGTCCTATGCTGGGAAGGGTCACGATATGCCATCTCTCTTAACTGTTTGCACGCCAAAATGTATATAAATGTAATCTGGCATATTGACCTAATCTGTTACAGTTTAACTAAACTTGTTACTCGTATATCAAACACGAAGATAATGTGACAAGTGCTGCCCAAAGCATCAGGGCGTGAAAACCAGCAGTATTCATGGATATCGGGACTTCTCCATTACGAGACTAATAAGTCCTATTTATTTAATCACGAGATACCAAGTCAAGCATAATTATGACATACCAATTCAAAAATGTGAACATTACACCATAATTCGTAATTAAGAGTGAATTTGACTTCAACCTGGCACTGACGTTCAACCTGATACTGAAGTTCAAATGAATCTTCACAGCAACTCTGTGATTGGCTTCCAATTTCCAACTTTGACCTTTGTGACGTCACCTCCGGTTCCGCTTAGGTGACATGAACTGGCGTTTGACTCTGTGCACCAAGCTCTACCAGGCATCCATTACGTTCTGCTTCGCGCCTCTCCATGTAGCGCTGTAAGGGTCTCACGGACTGTGCCGGAGTTGACCCGAGGTCATCTGTTGCCACAGTGAACGAACATGGCGACCGTCTAACTGGGCGAATTGATATCAGTCGCTACTCACCGATATGTATTTCCGCAACATATAGTTCTAGGGTAATTTGTCAAAAGCTGCCTTCAAACTGTGTGAAACTGGCGTGTTGAAATACATTGAATAACTGTTTAGTGTATTTCGAGATAAATATACATTTTGCAATCAGTAAAATAGTCAGATAGAACAGTTCTTGGTTTTACAAGAATCCTGTAAAAAATGGCGAGACCCCTACAGGGGTAAATGCAGCGTAGCGCAAAGCACCCTGGGAGAGGATGTCTGTGCACAAGAAACACAGAGGCGCAGGGTCAAAGGTCTATTCCGATCACGTGAATGGAACCGGAATTGACGTGACAAAGGTCAAAGCGGCAGTCAGTGGTCAAAGGTCAAGGTACGCGAATATCCCATTTCACCATGAACATGCCGGAGCATGGGAAATGCAAAAACAAATTGGCGGCATAAGTCTAGAGTTGTAGGAGCGATGGTTGAGGTGGAGGAGACACAGCGAGTGTGAGGACATACTACCCTTTAGTATTATAGTACGGTATACGATAACATTCTACCCCGTAGTATTATGAGTAGCAAAGACGAGTATGAACATGTCCGACGTGTGCCCTATTCAACGAAGTCAGGGAATTACAACGCATATAAGGGAAGTGGGAAGAGGTGCCGACATACTGACAAAGCCACATGACTTCACAGTATAGTCTTCTGGTTAACCTATTCTAAAGCACATACCAAGAATCTAACGATTCGTGATATGTGTTGTATCTCAGGTGCGCTTTTATTGTACCTGTTCACGTGGCAACTTGGGTGGCATGACCACACGGCCTCTAGAACCGGCACACAGGCCCGCAAAACAAGAGTTTCGGGGGGTGTAGGGTGAAGTGTCGAAATATGGGGTCTCTATATATAACCCCATGCTTTATATATTCACCCTACACCCCCCAAAACTCTTGTTTTGCGGGCCTTTGCACCGGCATAAGCGGTATTAGATACAAATCTAGAGAGCTCTGATGGAAATGCTCTGACAACTCGTATATTGGTAATTGGTGAGCTGTGTCCCTTTGACTACTCGTACACTGGGGATTGGTGAGCTATATCGTCGTCAGATGAAAATGACGGCATTTAACACAAAATACTATAGTCTGTAAGGCCCGATGTCGACCCAGCATCAACTTCCCACAATGCCAACATGTATCAAAGACCAAAAGGTCTGTACAGGGGGCGGGCCTCGGGGAGGAAACGTGCACTAGCAGAATCTCCCCATATACAGGTAAAAATTACAACGCATATAAGGGAAGTGGGAAGAGGTGCCGACATACTGACAAAACCACATGACTTCACGGTATAGTCTTCTGGTTAATCTATTCTAAAGCACATACCAAGAATCTAACGATTCGTGATATGTGTTGTATCTCAGGTGCTCCCTTCATTGAGAAATCTGTTCGGAATCTTTCATACAGTACCAAATTAAGCTTGAAAGGGATTCTAGCAAACACGATGCGGACAGGGACGACTCTAAATGGATAAATGGCTATGCGAGAAAAGAACCATTCCAGACGCCGTATTTTGAACCACTAGAATAGCGTCACCTCAGAAATAGAACCGTTCCATGGTAATTATCTGTGCTTTTCACCACAGGCTTTTAACTCCAGATCGTAAAACCTCCCTTGCTATTGCCCAATTGAAGGTCTTCCAGTTCATACACCCGCGGTTGGCGGGATACGCGACGTTTGATTACCCAGTGCCCATCGCTCCAGATGGAGAGAGAAGTCACAGGGGGTATAATACACAATGGACTTGGACTTCGTTGCGTTCGGTGACTTCGGTGGTCTGATAAGCCCACTTATAACGTTCCACCAATGGTGAAACTCATCGATGTATCGGCTTGTATTCTTATGGGTGAAATATTTATACATGCGTCCTTTGAACATCCGATTGATCGCTTCGACGACGGAGGTATGGTCTCGTTTCACGTGTGAAAGTAAAACACCTGGGCTTTTAGAAGCTGTTTCAAGGGGATGTTGAGAAATTGCGTGTCGTCATCGGTTTGCTAATACAATGGATTGCGACCAGCCTTGAAGGTCCGCTTGAACGCAACCACGAGATTTCTGTTTTCGTCCGGAAGATACGACCCGTGCATACTTCCACTTGATATCAACGCAGGATGAGCTGAGAGTATAGCGATTATAACATCGTTGTATTTGACGAAGGGATTCATATCGATTAATCCGTTTGCCATTGTGGATTTATACCTTCAAGGAAAATCAGGAGGGTGGAAAACGGAGGCGGGCGGCTCGATGTAATTTATAGGCGTCATGTTTTTTTAACCAATCTCGGACTTGCATGTCGGATCCCCTGGGCTTGGCTGCTCGAGAGAGGGCAGCCAATGCACTATAGACCTCCCAACTCTCGGGCTGTAATACAACGTGTCCAACACCTTCTCCCAGCTCTTCGTGGAGAATGAATGAAGTCTGTCGTCGCCGTCCTGCGTTTTATAGAACCCATCTATTTGTTCATTGGATTCGTCCGTGACACGAGACCTGCCTAATTGGTCCACAATAGGCATCATTTTCTCAAAGACCCTCCATAGATTGGTGTCAAGGTTGAACCTTCTGGTAGGGAGGGTCATTGTAACGCCCCAAGCACGCGGAAAATGGTCCACGATATACGTTAATGGTATGGTCAATGTCGATGACGTTGCCGTCGAGCTCATCACTCAACATCCGTTTCAATTTGGTCGAGTAATCGTATTCGATGTGCTGTATTAGCTCACCCTTCTTCCAGGATGGTGACTCCTAGACGTGTAACCCCATTTCGATCGGGACGGCCAGTACGACTGGTGACATGGTTGAGCAATGGATTATGAACACTGTCGATGACTCTCGTATTTATAGAGTACCCGTCATTGACCACCCAGAAGGATGCCACTCTTATTGGGTCTTCCCCACCTCACCCACCACTCTACATGTACATACTTATTTTGCGGCCGGCCACCGGTCGTTTGTTCCTCGGTCGTCATTATATTTAATTTTTGCTACGACAAGATTCGGTATGTTCATGGTGAAAGAGGATATTCAAGTCCCTTCCACTAAGTGCAAACTTTGACCATGGTGACGTCACTTCCGGTTTTTACTCTGACTTTGCTCACCGGTGTTTATTGTGGGCATGCACACATGCGCAGAGCAAAGGTCAATTCCGGGTACGGGAACCGGAAGTGAAGCCCCAAAAGTAAAGTTTGCGCTTAGAGGACAGGGGCCAAGGGACGTGAATACATACTTTTCCTTCTCCTTTTCTCATATTGTTATATCCAGTTTTCTGTATTTTCCGGGGACTGAAGTTTAGAAATTAGGCAGGTGGTTTTTTGACAAGATCGCATTGAACTCCAGATAAAGGATGTTTGTACAACGCTATTTCGCTAGCAATTTGATATTGGTATCAATCTTAGTTCATGTATGTGTCAATTGTATACTCTATACTTGACGCGTATAGAATCACCAATTAGCAACGTGAACTTCACTAACACCTTAATAAACTTGTATTTGTAATAAGACGTTTTGTACATGTGAAATCTGCTCTATCTTGGGTCTGTAGAATATAGGTTTGTTATACGATCATGCATACGCAGCGATAAAATAATCGTACCTTGAAAATGATCTTGTCTTTTGTCATACATCACAATATACGATAAAAAGATAAGCATCGACGTTTTTATCACTTTACTGCTACGTTGACAAGCATGTAATGAGAGAATCTGTGAGCATTCACGATTTTCAAGTACATCCAAATGGTGTAGTTTTTGTCCGGTACTCCCAAGAAAAGTTTTGGTTTTTGAGCCAGGGAAGTCAAATATCTACGTGTGCACCATGCGTTTGTCGGGGTGACGCATATTTTCAGAAACTTGCACACGTCCGCCTTCAAGAAATTCCAACTTAACATCCATATCTTCGGCTGACGCTTAATTCAAAATGTCGATGTAATAACAATGCAACTGATTGACGAGCATGTTTAAAATATGTTTCGATAGAAAAACGTCCACCATCCATAAATAAGCACGGAACATCCATGAGATCCTATTGACTCATATGTTAACAATTATCGATAAGGCATATGTTCAGAATCGATGTTACTTCCATCATCAATAAATTCGCGCGGAGCATACATGTATCAGAGTGTATTGACATGAGTTCCATACATGATCTCTGAGTGAGACAAATGTTGACAAACGCCGGGCCACCAGCAAAAATTCGCAGGCAACATCCAAGATCGATGGGTGCACCATGTGTGTCGAGTATCTAGAAATACCTTTACATCCATAAATTCGCAAAGAGCAGCCTTGTGCCCGAATGACGCATATCTTAAAAATGTTGAAGTGATAACCAAGCGACTATGATCTTGCACACCGATCAGACCAGCCCGTACAGCACCTGGTCACCCATCCTAGTATTGACCGGGCTCAACGTTGCTTAACTAACGAGAACGTTAGTGCCCATCGTGATAGGCCGTACCATGCATGTGTGCCTCTGAGTGACGCCGATACATCAACCATCAATAAATCGGCATGCAACATGCTAGTGTCTGAGTGACGCAGATGTTAAAAATATCGACGTATGCACCATGTGGATATGTTCAGAAAGACTCAAACATCAGCCATCAATAAATTCGTAAGGTGCGGCATTTTGTTCGAGTGCCCCAAATGTTGAAAAAGATGTGAGCGTCATGCGTGTGTGTGAAAGATGCATGTGTTCAGAAACGTCCATACGTTCACCATGAATCATTTCGCATGGAGCATCCACGTATCCGAGGGGCGTAGGTGTCGACGTGTTTACCATGTGGGTGTCCTAAGTATCGCCTATGTTCAGAAATACCCGTCATCAATAATTTCGCAATGGAACACTCTTGTATCGATGGGTGCACCATATGCATGTGTGTGTCTGACTGATTCATATAGCAGAAAATGCCATACATCCACCTTCACTGAATTCGGAAGGAACAAGTGTGTATGCGATGGACGCGTGTGTTAAAAAATATCCATGCCTTATATCTATCGATGCTTTGGCCATCTGTTTAATGCATGTGTATTTCAGTATAGTGTATATGCCATTCATTGATTGGCGAAGATCGTGCATCTTCGTTACACCAAACCAATTTCTACGTTCCCACTTCGAACTTAAAAGTTCAGAGAGTGAGCGTGGAAATTAGCTTGGCGAGCGAAGATGGGATCGTGCAACTGCCAGTAAACTATTTCATGCGTCCGCCATCCCTGGATTAAAACGGAATATATAGGCTTACGAGTGCGTCAGGTTAACGCATTGAGGAAAGTATATATGCTTTAACATTTCGTAAATTAGCAGGGAAATGAGCGCGTTCGACAATGAAAAAAACAATTCCTTAAAATTTAAGGAATATTCCCCGACTATTACACCAGCGGAATATTCCTTAAAATTCAACAAGGGATATTCCGTAGCATGTTATGGAATTTCCTTAACACACTGGGGAATATTCCTTAGTTATGTTAAGGAATATTCCGCTGGTGTAATAGTCGGGGAAGATTCCTTAAATTTTTAAGGATTTTTTTTTGTGGAGTAACGCATATTTCCCTTGCATGCAGTCCAAAATGTACAAATCTTGGGTCAAAACCATCCGCAGTGCCGAAGATTAGGTCTGTCTGTTTGTTTTCTGATATCAAAAACTTTTGTATATGTTCTCTTTTTTTCTATACATTCTCTTGTTTCCAGTTAAATACTTTGCATGGTACAGAATATGTCCCATGAGAAAGAGCATACATGCATGTGCAAAGGAATACTTGTACGATTGGCTAAATGTAAAAGGACATGTGACGCTGATTGACCATAAGGATTGTGAAACTGTACAGTTTGACAATCCTTATCGTCAATCAAGGTTATCCATTTAAAAATGATAATTCACGTGTAAACTATGGACGCGGTATTATAATAATAAATTAATAATAATAAACTTTATTTAAAGTTGATGATCCGTTCAGCCAAGAATGCCGATATTCCACAGCTATATATATTCAGTAAGTTGACAAATAAATGCGAGGGAGTATCAGAAACGCCTATGATTGAACATGAGTATGCATTCATCGTATAGGTAAAGTATATATGTAAATGAAAAAATAGCATGTATATCATTCTACATTTTCGTCTTCATACTTCTACACATACACTGTATAAATATCCTCAAATGTCTATGAAATATTCCTTAACTATAGCACCAGCGGAATTTACATTAGGGAATTTCCATATCATGTTAAGGAATATTCCAACATAACAAGGAATATTAAGGAGCTTCAAGGTTTTTTGAATTTTGGGGTTCCAAGTACGAGTTCTGCAAATTGTTGTTACTCGTCATCAATCACTGCATTTAGCCTGAATCTCCATTCCAAAAATAGAATTTCGACTGAAGTTAGGGATTTAGCAAAAAAAGTAATTAATTTGCGTGACAAAGTTTGTTTTATCCGAGTGAAAACACCTGAAGATATAATACGAGTTTGTTGTAGAAGCTATGTCTAACCACCAGCCCCCCAGAAATGGTCATGCTCCACTGATACTGAACGTCAAGTGCTGTTCTAAAACTACAAGGTCACTGAACAAGCAAAACTAAATATTTCTGATAGATCACCCCATCATTGACAACATTATGGAGCTAGACAATTGTGTGGGCTAATAACCCCAGGCTTAACAACATTATGGAGCTAGACAATTGTGTGGGCTAATAACCACAGGCTTAAACAATTAATTGAAACTACTTAAAGTTCCTTTACATACATTTTTAAAGATTATCTTCAGATGTAAGATTCAATGTCTTACCAGGCAGTCGGGGGGCTATACATTATCGCCGAATCATATTAAGTGCGGTACATCTTTGTGTTTTGGTTTGCAGTAAGATCGTACAGGGCCGATTATTAATTTCTCATCAATATGGGAGACGCTCCAGTAAACAGTTCCTCTGCAAAGTCATGCAATTCCCATTCTCTCATTGTCAGAACTGTATAGGTTACTAGCAACTAATTTTTTCCATATATCTCTAACATTATTTCTTTAACAGAAAATCTACTTCACTGAAACTAGACCAATAATTCCCGGGTACTGTGTTTAATTACAAATGAGAGAGAGAGAGAGAGAGAGAGAGAGAGAGAGAGAATAGCTATATAGCGACGATCAAACAAAATTCTAATTATTTCAACAAAAACAAGTTAGTAACCCAGCAATCCAGAAGTAATCAACACAACACACCAAAAACATATACATACATTAACTGACGTCCCTACTCTCCTTGGGGAACAAGGAGAGTAGGACGTCAGTGATACAAGCTGTTTATCAGCCTAACAACAAACCGATTTCTCTCAAATAACCTAAAATATAGGTTTTTTTTACCCGACGGAAAAAGATCTAAGAAGCTGCTTGATAAAAAGAATCTCTTACAATCTTAAAATCTATACAGTCGATCAGAATATGTTTCACTGTGAGATCTTCGAGGCATGGAATACACCTTGGGGTTGGTTCTTTTTTTTTTGGTAAATGTTCGTGAGTTAATCGTGTATGGCCGATTCTACATCGCCTTTATGGCTTGATCGAAAGGTTTCCGACTGCTCTGATGAGTATATACTACAGTTTTTTGGAAGTCATGAAGTTTGTTAATATCCACAGCATCCCATAAAGATTGAAAGAGCTTTCTCACATAAGCACAGACAGAGGGTCGGAAATCGGTAATGGGATTCCAACAGGATCAACCTCATTATGTAGGACTGCCTTAGCCATTTCATCAGCGTCAGTATTTCCTTTGATGCCAACGTGACTAGGCAACCAACAAAACACAACATCAATCTGTTGAGGAAAACTACGGGCATATAAATGTAGAATGTTCAAGATGATGGGTTTCTTTACAATAGGTCAGTGATCTCATACACTATACGGTATGAAAACACCCAGTATCGACTAATCTAAGTCAATCTGTAACCATCTGGGTCATCTTTTCGCGGTAACACAGACCCTGTGAGCGTGCATGCGTATACATTTTCAGCCTACTTTCTATAACTATAAGGGTGAATCCCCCGAAATCAACACCACGTGATGTCATCGGTCAATCTACTAAACTCTACCGACCTAACCCCAACGTTACCGGCCGGCGATTTCTTCACATTGGCTTAGAGTATGATCATGAAAATTCACACACACTCGTCAATCACGACACGAGGAAGAAAAATGAAAAAAATAAATAATAATAATAATAATGCCATATTTACATTTATTTTGTACGTAATTTGTACGCGCCAGGTTAATGTCGCAAATCATAACTATAGTTCAAAGGCTCTGAATTTAAACAAAGAAGGTCATACACAAAAACTGATTCTGTTGGAGTAAACTTAAGATGTTCATTCAAAGAGAAATGTTGAAATATGCAGGTCGCATCAGATGCCACTGCCGAGGGAGTTATCCCACTCATTGATCCCCTAAGTGTTCTGTACTCATTCAGTTATAATTTTTCTTTCAGTGGCCACATTTGACTTCGCTTTACAACGCATCGCCATTTGTAACCAGACCATATAAGGAGGTGGAAGAATGGAACACTTTAAGACCTTTGCCCTCGGTAATGGGGGCATATCCTATGAGTTATGACGACACAGACGCGAGAGACAGTTACGGAGCTTACCGAGCGCAACGGAACAGATCTACGGACAAGTTCGGAAGAAGCTTCGTGACTTCCCCGTCATACAGTTATGATGCCTTCTCTACGTCGACCTATAATTCGTTACGGAATGATAGGAAACGTCGGAAATCACGATCCACTGGCTGCTTAGCTTGTTTCATAGGTCTGTCACTCATCGCAGCTGTAATAGGAGCCGTGGTTGTCGTCATCATCGGTAAGAAATCATGTCTATTCTGAAGCCAAACTCAATAATCATAATTTCACTTATTTAGTAAAACAGAAAAAGGTATTCATTAAGTTAAGTATAAACGTCTTTCGTTTGATAAAATGGATAATATGATGTATTATGCCAGTTATCACGAATCAAAATATTTCCCCGTGTTGAAACATAGCAAAAATGAAATGCTAAGACCCAGGGTTTTCTGTTATATACTGGAAATCTGCGTAGTGACGCGTGACTACACTCTTAAAATTATCCAGGGACATTTCCTGAATTACAGAGATTACTACAATTCAATTTGAAGGAGACAAACGCCCTGAAGGTCAAGAATTCTTCCATGGATTCAGTGGTGATTGCTCTGGAATTCAGGAAATGCTCCTGAATTTCAGACTGAGATCCCTGAGAATGAATTGTAGTTGAATAACCTGGACTTTCATGAATAAACCCTGAATGTTTTTGAGCGTGTAGAGTCAGTCCATTGTCATCACCTTGCTAGAAAGAACCATTTTGTCAAAAGGACGTCCAACGCCGTTATGAACAGTGTTGATCTGGTGACATGGAAAGGTATGCTACACATACAAACTACTATAAGGTGGTTACCTGTTTGAGCCATGTTGTTCGATTTTCCCAACATATCATCAGGCATACTTTGTGTTTATTTTCAGTAAACAGTCGGAAGAGCAGTGATGCTATATGTGGTGAGTATTACTTTTATATTTGTCAATTTATTTCGGATAAAAATCAGAGATACTATATGCAAGAATCGTTATATTGAGGATGATGGAATAGTATAGCATTCGCAATCACAATCACGCAGTATGACTTCCTGAAGCGAGATGGACTTAGTTTATTGATATAAACTTTCGTACACATTTTAAAGGTGTATAGTTATATGGTCACCATTATGCCTAAAACCTGCAATATTTTTTTTTCGACTTAGTTTCCCATGTATCATTTCGTCTGGTGATATTATTTGGGAAACAAATCGTTTCCTTTCGCAAAAATTAAGGAGAAGTGTCCATCATTAGTTGCAAATGTGAAGAAAATTGAAGATAGTCAGAAGATAGGAGCCGGACACATTTACCCATCGCAAAGTCTTAACCTCCACATCGGCCGATACCTGTCTATTGTATCCAGGTATCTATAATGTAATTTTTAATTTTCTCTTCTTTGAAATTTGTAACCATGTCAGATAAGCCAGTTTAGTATTTCTCTTCCATTTTGCTTCAATGTTGACGAGCCATATTGGGTAGTCTCCATTTGCTAGATGGAATGTCATTTCCTGTTTTATATCCTTTCAATTTCTAGTAATGTCATATGCACCAGTTTGATCCCAGCCAGTTTACTTTAGCCAGACACGCCACATTCTGCCCAATCTTGTATAGATATTTCCTATTTTAAATTTTAATCATGTCAGATATGTCAGTTTGATATTTCACTCCTATTCTGCTTCGTGATGGACAAACTACATTGCGCCTATCGCAAAATCGACTTTTTTTCGCAGAAAATTTACACCACATTTTTCGTATGCTGTTTTTTCTTTTAATTCGCATCCCATAATCTCCAGAACAAGCCAATAACAATTGTTTTTTTTCTCAAAAATTTATAAACTCGGGGAATTCGAAAGTTTCATTGCATACCATTTAAAAACACCTGTATACATGCATTTGACAGGAATTGTATAAAACAGAAAGGCAGTAAACTTTATATTTTATAACTGAAAGTGATAAATTCATCCTTTTTCAGGGTGCATGTGTAAATGATATAAAGCTCTTTTACCCTGAACATTTACATTGTGCACTCGTGATTCGGTCGCCATTTTTTTGTGGTTTTGTCACGGAACAAATAGATTTAACCCATTTGATAAACCGCACACTTGTCTTACGAGGAAACGAGGTTTATCATCATTGGGTACTGTATGTTATCACATATTAGAATAACCAAATGGAAGCAGAGCAGTCAAAAAATTAGACAAGCAACACTAGTAAAAACGGTGGGCTTTTTCTGTGATCCCGTAGCAGACATTTCCAAACAAAATCTGCAATATTTCGTGGGATATTATACTTTATTTGAAACTTGAGAGCATATGAATTTTGACAGGAAATTACAAGACTACGGAGCTAGTGATGTAGTCTCACATGAAGGGTCTTCATATATAACCTTATACAGAGCTGACTTCAGTTTCCCTCTCAAGATTCTCCATACAAGACTCGAAATGCTGTTTGAAACAAATTGGTGTTTATTCGTTCACAGACAATGACGTACAGCAGCCAACCAACTGACAAACCAGTCTCAAACGTAGAATAGTTCCCGGTTGTACAACGAAACACGCATGTAAATCAAGGGAGGCGGATATTAACGTCTGCAGACATACAAACTGACCATGCTTAAATACAGTCGAACAAACACACTACTGGACATCAGGAAAAGGCACAGCCTGATACCACAACACAGTTCCTATATATAGTTATTCAATCATAACTTATTACCCTAGTACTAGAAATTAATCTTTAACAGTTATCCATATAAACATGATCAAATTGCACCACGTGGGTTTAATTTATTCACACTATAGTACAGTAGTAATTCTAGTACTGCCAGCTGGGAATGATAAAGGTCCGTCGCGAGATAAGGATCTCAGATCTCAGATCTCAGATTTAACCTCAGGAAGCGTTGGTCAGCTTTCGGCCGAGCATCATGTTTCCCACCTCACAGAGGATATCTGGACCTTTTTGGCGATTCGGATGAGTTCTCGAGTCGTTGCGTTTATTACACAATCTCGTACATTTCATCCCCAGCGGCTGTTTTGAATTAGCGCGTCGGTATCGGAAGCCTGCGGTTTTCGCTTCGACACCCGATGTCCATTTCAGCCTAACTTCAAAGGTAGTCTGGTCGGCGATGAAATTCAAACCAGTCAAAACTCAAACCTCGCTGCGGATTGGCCTGATGAGCTGCTTTAGCGCGCTTACTGATTGGTTCGGTTCAGTGGAAACCCCTCGAGCTGTTTATATCCCGAACTGCTGTCGGTAACTAACCAAGCCAGTGTATTGATCGTAACCTATCGATTGATACACTAGCTCGCGAGGATGCCTGTTTCCAAACACTCTCTGATCTTAGTACAGTTAATTCAAAATTAACCGTTTACTGATCTCCACATACACAGGCTATATAAAACTATGCACTGGCCAAGATGCCACGTCTCCTAAATCAAACTTAGTCTAACATGCATAAAGAGCTGTACACTGAAAACGATCATCTGTCAATTCTATAACTCATTATTACCAATCTATAATAATTATCAAATATATGCAATATTCATAAAATATAGATGAGTTCAACTCTTCAAAACCCATCTCGTATTTGACTAGCAGAAACTAAGCGATAAGCCATAGAAAGTCTGCTAGTGACAGAACACATTTTCAATAACGAGCGCTTCAAATTCTCAAAGTACCCCCAGATCGTGATTTCGTCACAGCGGAATTCATGTCTTCCTCGGGATTTGACCGAATGTCATTTCCCATTATCTCATTCAAACATGTTTGAATGTTTAGTTCATTAAGGTGCAGAAATGGTTATTATTGTCTCGCATGCTATTTAGCAGATCTGCTACTTCGCGATTAATTTCTAAAATCAGTGATAAGAAAAGAGTGTGCTTCTTTGAAGATAATTTCTTGAATTACTGCTAATTTGACTTGCCTGTTCTCAAAGGAAATATATTGTATAATTAACACTATGCCTACCATTTTCGCAGATGCTAAATATTGAATATTTCTTCCAAATAGCAACCTGCTATATATTGGATATTTCTTCTAAATTGCAGCCCCAACTTGTCGGTCTTGCCTTTCCCAAAAGAAAATATATTTATTAATATTCCTTGGCTTACCATTTTCACACATGATAAATATTCAATATTTCTTCTAAATTGCAGCTTCAAATTGTCGGACTTGCCTCTCCCGAAAGAAAATATATTGTATAATTAACACAAATGCTAACTATTGAATATTTTTTCTAAATTGCAGCCATCATAAATATTGAATATTTCTTCTAAATCTCAGCTCGGACTCATTGTCGGACTGCCTCTCCTTAAAGAAAATATATTGTATAATAATCACAAATGCTACATATTTTCAAACTTGCCTCATCTCAAACTAGATATATTGCAGGCCCTATAATTAGCACAGATGCTAAATATAGAATATATCTTCTAAATTGCACCCCCAACATTATCAGTCTGGCCTAACCGAAAACTGACAATAACAGGGATTATTTTATCGTTCTTCCCAGTGAAACAACGCGCATTCGCTGGTATATAAGGATTTTTGAGATAGTCGCAAATACATTTTCATTTGTGGTCTGTGCAACTCCACTCAGACAATAAAAGATTATGCTAAATATTGAATAAAATATCTCTTCGCAGACGTCAGCTAGATATTCAAGTGCGTATCTTTTCTAATAGATGACATTATAAAGGTGCTAAATATTAAGCATGTTGTCCTTTCTCCGACACGGTGTTACAGATATTTTAATGCGAATCTCTTCTAATTAGAGTAGATTATTGTGGATAGTTAACTGCGAATCTCTTCTATTTAGTTTAGATTATATAAGTGCTAAATACTGAATATATTGTCTTTTCCCAGACGCCAACTATATATTTAAGTGCGAATCTGTCCTAAGTAGATGATATTATAAAGGTGCTAAATATTGAATATATTGTCTTTCTCGAACGCCAGCTAGATATTTAACTGTGAATATCTTCTAATTAGATGATATTATCAGAGTGCTAAATATTCAGTATATTGTCTGTTCGCAGACGTCAGCTACATATTTAAGTGCGAATCTATTCTAATTAGATAATATTATAAAGGTGTTAAATATTCAATATATTGTCCTTTCTCCGACACTGTGTTACAGATATTTTGATGCGAATCTCTTTTAATTAGAGTACCGTACATTATTAAAGTGATATTGAATATAGATGCTATTAAATTAACCCACTTTTCTGGCTACTGCGAAGTTTAGCAAAAATATCCGCACAATATTGCCATGTATGCTATTTAGTATGTATGTTAAAGCATAGGAAATTTGAAAAATATCTAAAGAAAAGCCAATCCTGCTCCTAATTCGTTTAGTTACGTCAGATTTTGTTCTGTGGCGATATGACACACTGAATTGTGCCCCTAGGTACATGGAATGTCACTTCTGATTGTCTAACCCTAAGATTTGTGGTCATATCAGATACACCAGTATGATCTCCCACCCCCATCCCTTCATTTTACTTTGCGGCAGATACGCCACATCGTCCGGCCTCCAGTCAACCACTCTAAAGGGGTTTGATCAGCTCCGTGTAGCGCTGGCTAATGGAGTTGTGACTCAAGCATGCTAATTAACTCATTCAACGCCAATTTTATACTTCGCGCATGCACTCGTTTGACCTAGAAAAACTATTAGTGAATTGATAGGCGTGCAGAGCATGTTCGAATCTTTAAACTTTAAACTCTAGAATTTGGCAATCAGAAAAAATGAAAATATCGCTTTATCAACCTGAGGGAACATCTCAATATGGAGTATCTGTCGCACAGAAACATATGTGAGAAAACTTCAGCTACCATATCTGACGATAATAAACACTTAAACGAGAGAAACCTGGAAACGATATTCGGTCAATCTAAGGGCGGGAACTCAAATGATGTGAGATATCTGTCTCGCACGTAATGTGGGAGAAATAATGAAGTGAGATATCTGACGTAGAAGAGGAGAGAAAATGACATGTGTACCCAATGTGGCTTATCTGTCGCTGAGCAAATAAGGAGAAAATGGAACTGTCGTATGCGCCATTAAAATTCGAAGAAGATAAATTTGGGAGTTGTGTAGTCATACTCTCTTACGTACCAATACCCAACCTGACCTATCTGTCATACTGAACAACAAGTCTGCAATCATCCAGTCAACATCCCGACCAACACCCTATCCTCTGTTAATGCTTCTGGCTGCATAATGATTGCTTTACAACTCAAAGTGACTTGCCGTCGTGATCATTTACATGGAGGATGGACAGATTAGTTTAACATGAGATGAGCAGAGTATGATAGTCGTATTCAGCCTTCTCAATCGACTGATTCTCAAGATGTCCTAGTATTTCCATATAACACTGATGGGCATTGAGGTATGTTAATAACCACTGATTGATAGTTTCGTGTTCGAGTTTCTATATTTATACATACGATAAAAAAGTATCATCTTCAAAGACACTTCAGATTCCCAGCTGATGATATTTCTGTCTTATAATCAACAGTTTACGATATATTTACACTGATATCGGGAAAAGATTGATATTTTTCCACTGAGATTAGTGATATGTATATATGGGATGATATCAATTCGTTTTAAATCGAGTAATACAATTGCGTTGAATTGCTTATTTTCCGAAATTTAAAAACAAAAATAAAATTCAAAACGAAATTAAAATAATTTCTCAAAATTATCCATTGTTTTGGGTTCTGTTTCTCACACGAACCCTTGAGAATTTTCCAGCCTGAGACGCAGATAAACTTGGTATTGGTATGAAGTGAAATTCTTGTGAAACTATTATCCCCATGTCACATCTGTATCTGTAAAAGCCTGCCTCGTACATACAATGAAGTTATGACACAAGGCAGCCAGTCTGTTTGATCAAGCCAATCACTATTCACAGGTCCGTTGATAGACTGTGGGCCGATTCACAGGTCCGTTGATAGACTGTGGGCCCATTCACAGGTCCGTTGATAGACTGTGGGTCCATTCACAGGTCCGTTGATAGACTGTGGGCCCATTCACAGGTCCGTTGATAGACTGTGGGCCAACTGGAATTTCGTTTTCATATAATAAAATTAGAACAACTTGAAGGATTCTTGCCAAAGTTGGTGCGTGGATATTATGTCACAAGATGTCGCGTGGGATAGCGTCAACCCACATATACCGAAGGTGGCATCACATGAGAGTCAACTTTAAAATGTGTAAAAAGACCATACAATCGCGTCCCATCCACTTATGCCCATATATGGGACATCATGATGAATGTGAATACCTTGTCACAATATATTGCTTGCCATTATTGTATTTAGAAATAAGTAAAGTTTACTTAAATTCATGTGTAAATGGGATGCCCCCTCGATCGTATCCGATCGACTTTATCTGGTTGTAATTGAAATAACTTTTTGAGAATAAAAAATAAATAAGCCGTCAGCGAGAATCGAATCCACGATACCTGCTAACCGTGGCTATGCTCCTACCCGGTGCCAGTGTAAAGGGAAATAATACATAATAGCCATAATGTTCGGTTCCGATCTAATCCATCTAGAACATTTTCCTGATTTGTAAATTAGGTAAGACATTTGAAAAGGGACATTATTCCCTGGTATATCATTTTGTTTTACACATGCCCATCAGTGCACTCCCATGGATGTTCCCTGTATTAAAAAAACAACAATCCTTTCTCTCCACTAAGAGAAATAGTGGACAAAGAGGATAAATATTGATAATTTGCTGTTCTCGTCATAAAATCATTTATGTATGGTAAAGATTCAGATTTTACTTTTCCTTCTTTTTCCAGATAGATATCGGGAGAATGTAACTGTAATTAATTCTACCTATGACCACGAGAAGCTTTACAAAGGGTGTGATGAATACGAGAATTTTACAACCGAGTTTTGCACAGAGGTATGTATTACAGCATATTTCGAATATAAGCATAAATTAGGAATTTGGAATTTTACGTTGGGAGGAGGGGGGATTTTCATGGCGTGTTCTGTGCCCCAAAGCAAATGACACCAGGTCATACGGTACTGCACATCACTATATACCATGGTATTAAACACAGTTGACGGAAAACAGTTCGAAATCGGTGAACAATAATTTTGTCAGTATAACACCGTTATGGATTTTATTTTGCATTTGCTATCAGATCATATCCAAATATATTTCAGGAGAAATATTCAGTATGATTTCTGGATACAATGTTAACAAAAATATTGCAAGAGAACTTTCCAATAACTATAACTATAGCTTTTTCCCCCATAACGAATATATTGCACGGAAGGCAAATCTCCCCGGTCAAGTAATGTTAACTTGGCCCGTTTGATTAGGTACATGTATAATGTTTGATATAAGAGTACTCTTATATTTTGCAGATAAGGAAAGCGTACGAGTTACTTGTCATGGATCATCATATATGTGGTTGTGAAGTATTCGCTCTCAGGTACCAAAAAACTTCGTATATATATATTCTCTAACTTGAAAAAAAGAACCCATCAATTCGTCACCATCATAATTGCTTTACCTTACCATTAGCAACTATGATTGATAATACACTAATTAATTTGTAATGCGTTTTATTTCACCAATGTTATTTAATATTTATCTGACGTAATATTGTCAATCCTATTCTCCATGATTTACCAATAGCCACCAATGCTAGCCTAATGGTGATGAGCGCTCAGAATAACATTTTACGCTCACTTAATGCTCAACCAGCCAGTGCCTCTCGGGGCCGTTGATTCGCTAGGGTAGTTTGAGTCCAAGGTTTGCCTGTGCTCCCTTGGGGCGGGGGGGCTCGTTGGCAGAGTGGTCAAAGGAGCTAGCCTTACACCGCGCACGGGATCGAGCCCTGCTGGTGCATGTGTGAAAGTTTGCCAGTTACTTGCCGACGGGCGGTGGTTCTCTCCGGGTACTCCGGCTTCCTCCACCAACCAAACTGGTCGTCACCATATAGGTGAGATAAACTTGAGTGTGACATTAAACCAAAACCCCCACTCCCCGTGCTCATATATGGGGGGAAATCGATGAGCACTTGACTGCTAACGGTCGAAAATATTTATAACAAAGTGGCCAGACTAACCATCAATATAAGAATAATAACCTTTTCATTTAACAAGATTGTAATATAAGGCATATATTTTCCCCTGTTTCTCCATATAAATAAGCGCATGGCGAGCCAGGGCTCAATAACCTCAACGTATTGATAACGGCGTACGTACTGGTCAGTGGAGAGTGGATTGCGCGTGAATAGTTTATTATGAGAGCTCGCCATATTACTGGAAGGATACCACGCAGACCATGCAGATGAATTTTAAAATCTACTCACAGGCCCGCAAAAGAAGAGTTTTGGGGGGCGTGGGCGGTGGGATTAGGGCGAAGTGTCGTAATATGGGGTCTCTATATATAACCCCATGCTTTAAACCCACAACTCCCTAATACCACCGCCCACACCCCCCAAAACTCTTGTTTTGCGGGCCTGTGAATCTCCTGGAGCTCCACACAGAGGATAGTGTGACAAAGTATTTTAACTTTTGAAAATAATATATGAAGTCAAGATAACATTTCACGGCGTTGTCCTGATGTATTTCTTGTACTGGGGCACCATGTCGAAGAACCTTCAAATGACCGAAGGATGAGCAACTATAATCGTTACAGTTCAAGTATCAATATTGGGGTGGTTCTCTGATTTTATGCCCCATTCATCAAATAATTTAAACAAGATTTCCCTTTTAACATTGCAGCGTTGGAAATAACACAATCAACGTCACATTGGATATACTTTATGAGCGCAGAAACGCTTCGGACGATGATCACGAATATGTCGGCAAGTTTCTGGGGTCGGCGTTAGACACAATCATCAGTGAATCCCTCGTAGACAAGTTCATCCTTATAAATCCGTATCTGCCGAAGACTACACTTCAACAGACGACACCGACACCATCAGCAAACGACACTGCTGACAAGACCACGAGATCGAGCCAACGCCCAGCAACAACGCCCCGAAGGCCCCCTATTCGGTCTTCGACGACAACTTTGTTTCCTTCGTCTCAGAAAATATCCGTTTCACTAAGGAGCTCTACAAGGCCAACCATTGCTAGTTCAACAGCCTCACCCACGCAAGTTTCAAGTTCACGGTTGACAACTGGCTCCAGCATAACGTCAACTGCCCGTACGACGCCAGTACCATCGACACAAACGCCAAGGAGAGTGACATCACCCATTCCGGTATCATCGTCATCTGGTTTTACAACTTCCCGTGTCACTTCCGGAACCACGTCTACAGTGAGAGTTGATAGTACACCTTTGCCACCAGATTCCGTTTCGCTCAAAGAACCGATTACTGTGGCAAACCGTATGTCGTCTGCTCGCTCGACTGCTGCCCCTACTACTGATACGTTGGATGTTGGCACCACTGATATATGGGTCACTGGCACCACTGATATATGGGTCACTGGCACCACTGACGAGTCGTTTGTAGGCACGACTGATGTGCGGGCTACCACTGATGCGTGGTATTTGAGCACCACGGATATGTCTGCTGGTCTCGCCACTGACGCACCATCTCTTATCACCACTGATAGGTCGGCTACTCGCATCCCTATTGTGTCACCGACTACTCGAAATACTTCACATTCACATCCCCATGCAGCAGAGAGTACGACTAGGACTATAACCTAGATAGGAATTGGTATTTTAATTTACGTCGGAAAATATATTTTACATCACAGGGAACTGGAATTGTTTGAAAATGTTTAGCTTTGTGAAGCTAGATTAAGCTAGCTAGTTGAGAAAATAGGATTATCCAACGAACGATATTCCATATGTTGAAACACTCATTGATTACTACGATGGACATGCCTTATATGTGTATATAAGGCTTCCCTTATATGTCACAGTGTGTTGTAATGAACAGCCTCGCACTTTGGAACATTCGCAGGAGACTTGCGATTTGAATTTCAAAATTTGAAAAAAAAATGTTCCGCATCTAAGTAGTATGTCTTTCGATGCGGTAGTGAGGTACTTTGATAATTATTTCAACCACTGACGATGGTTTCCAACGGGGGTATAATTTTAGACAATTGAATGAATCAGAATTTCACGCACTCGACGTAGTGAACTGGGAGCGAACATTGTTGAGAAGAATAGACGTCTAGTCACAAATATATGTAGCCAATTCTTTTCTTTTTTATAATGAAATTAACAAAATATTGCTTCTGTTTGGCTGAAGTATCGTGCAAACGTCGTTTCGCAAATGGGATACCTCACGAGTTCAGAGAGCTTCTGATAATCTGGTAGGTTCAGGGTGTATTCGCGGCAAAGATGGCTGACGAACGGCAAGGATATGTGCTGGGAAGAAGGGAGATAACCTTGTATGCATCTTCCCCATGTTTATCAATCTCTGGTTGATGTTCATTGCTAAAATTATAGTATGTGAATGTGTTACCAACCTACCGACCTCTCACGAGCCCAGTGACTTATCTGAGTTAAAGAGAAATTCCCGTTAGCTACAGGCACTGGTGATCCCGTTCCTACCCCATTGTATTCATCATATTCCATGTATCTTTTGCTCCCAGATTCACCCAACCTGTGACCATCTGGGTCATCTATACGCGGTAAGACTGACCCTGGGATCATGTGTATCCACTTTCAGCCTACTTTCGGCAAATATGAGAAGGAAATCCCCGAAATAAACACCACGTGATGTCGTCAGCCAATCAGCTAAACTCTACCGACGTAATCCCAACTTACCCCACTTATTCGAGTCCTGTGCTGTCCTACTTGTTCAAAATTACAGATCTGCACACCTCTTGGGCGACACGGAAGTTATTCATATGTGTATCTTTTGTAAGATCAGACAATATGTTTCAGAAGTGGTATAAAAACCTGTAATTTATCAGATTTCCCGAGTCTGTTCTCCGCCGGCTGAAGACCGACCCGTATACGGGAAAGTATCGGATATCGCTCCACAATAATGGCGACAAACGATCCGCAAGCCATCTTATGGATGGCGAAGTGTACGCAAATTATATTCACCCAGGTTCTCTTAGAATGTTCTGAAACTCCTACCCAAACAAATCAACTGCAAACTGAGTCACAAATCATATTCTGGTTAGATTTTATGTTCATATTAGAGAAAAGAACCTGTGCGGAGAATACAGGAAGACCTTTTCGAGACAAACTTTCTCATATACGTGCGATAAACCCGGTAATCCATTCGCCAGCTCTCTTTTTTTTCGGAAAATATTTGACGGCGCCGTTTGCTGACACCGTTTAGATTGAATCAATCTGATCGCACCTTTCATACAAGTATTTGTTTAGAAATAACTTTCCATTTTTAACTTCACGAAAGACAAGAACTAAAACGAGTCGATTTACATATTGGCAGTATTTGCTCGCCACAAACACCATGGCCTTTCTGATTATGGGCGTGTATTGTTTGTCATGTTTGTGTATTAATTGCCAGGGAGTCTGATCTTCAGTGTTTTTGGGGGTTAAAAGTAGAAGGTTATTTTTAAACACACACTTCCAAGAAAGGTAATATGATGTACAATCGAATTTCAATTACTGTTCACGACGGCATCGGCAAATAGGAACGTTCGACTATTTTCCGCAAAATGAGAACCGGGATAGTTTGCCACCAGACCTTGGTCGTAGAGCAGATGGGAAAGACCCACCGGAGCTAGACAAAATGACTGATTTCTTGCAAAGGTAAAACATAAGAATAAAAGAAGACGACTGTTACCTCATATTGAAGATGGTGCATGGTAATACAGATTTTGAGCTATAGCAACAGATGGAGCTCAATGTGCTATGCATGGATGGGGATTCGAAGGCATCGGAAGCAGGCTATTGCTTCATCTATCTATGCATTTACATACAGAATACATGTATATACATGTGCAAAAAATGTTAGATTGACATTTCACGGGTCCATATTTGTATGTGGGAATGCGATCAATCTTGGTGTATATGATCCTGTTCATGTACTCATGTGCGTGTGTTGAAAGAGACATTTATTATCATGAATATTTACAACGAAACTCACATCCCTAAAATGTTCGGTTGTTTTCGGTTCTTTCTGTTTTAACGTTTGGAGCGAAAAATAGAATTAAAAAAAATACGAAACTAATGTCCGCTCCATATATTGTTTGATTGTATATTGAACTTCAAACAATATTCTTTCTAAACATTTGGTTTTCCCGATATCAGTGTAAAGAATCCTTTTCGAGAGTGCATAAATGACTCTCGGTTATGTATTTATATGGAATATTATATACATGTATAACATCAACTCCACACCTGCACGAACCCAGTCACATCTCGGAGAGATTACAAGATAGATCGACCCGTGCGGATGCGCGCACATGCATATGTGTTGGCGAACTTCCCCTAAAAACCGCGTGCATGGTTTTGCGTTATGGCCCATTGTTTTCATGTTATCTGTATATTTCAATATATTATTTGTACTGGTCCTTTATATCTTTGTATTAACAGATTAATGCCACTGTTTTTACCAACTACACACCCCAAGTCCAACTGGCCTTGACCAAATGAGGTACGGTTTCTCTTCAGAATAAGGTTTGGTGATGTCATACGTTTATAAACATTTCACCATCTTTTGACTTCTTTAAAATTCAAATATTACTGGCTATTCTAAGAAAATGTACATTTTACCGCTTGCCATGCATATTAGGAGTTAAAAACCTCGCTGCTGCATGATGTATTTCCTCTTCTAACTTAATTGGCTATCCATGACATAAACGTGCCATTCCTCTTGCAAGAACCTACCCCATCCAGTAAGAAAAGGGGAAAAAGGAAGACTCGTGCTAAGTTAATTGATACGTGAATGTGGCTTATATAGACTTACGTCATACCGATAAGCTTACAGAGAGCAGACGCTTTATTGCTATATACATATAAGATATTTTTGAATGTCGATTGTATATTGTATATATTTAAATCAATGTTATGTATACTCTATAAAAATATTTCACTCAAGTAAGAGTAGAAATTGATCCAGCTCAGACTTGAGGTGATTTTCACTCAACGTTATTACTCAACTTTGAACGGGGTCAATTCCACTGAAAAAAATTCTAATACAGTATGTATGCGGAAGAATGCGTATACACGTTGAATTGTATCATAACGGTAACTTCGTATATGAGAGGAAATATTTCAATTCGTCGTCATTTGTGTGAAAGAATTCATATAATTGATTCCATATTTCTGACTGGTGATTAGAAGAAACATTCAGTTGATCGCTATGTATATATTTGGACTGAAAGAGAGCTGGTCTCTCGATTTTTGTTTTCATCTTTTTCTTCAAGTATTAAATTCTTCTAACATTCTCTGTTGAGGTTTGTTTTATTGATGAAGCTATACGGCGAGCAGTTTTTTTGGAAAATTTTGATCATGATTTTCCTAAGCGGGTGATCGGACACGACGCCTTGTCGTGGTTAAAAGATTACGGTGTCAAGAAGCCAAATGTTCGAGTCTTCTTTCTTCAATTCTGCACAAAGGCTGCGTTTCGTATGCATAATATAATATAACACTCACAGCAAAGTGACTCAAAATGACGTTGACGGACATTTTAAAATGGTCGGTCTTTGTTATTTTTGCATACATTTTAGAATGGATTTTTTCAAATATAAATATGATACCTTGAACAAAAACCACATTTGCCATGACTTTATTTCGAAATATTTGGTAAAAGGGTTATTTTTCTGTACGAAACATGTTTTGTACACGAATTCTCTTTTAGTCAGGCAGATATGGGAAATGATTGTGCACTTTTTGATAAAAGCATGAAATTTGGCAGGATGATAGATAAACACATATGATTCATTTTTGGCGGGGGAGTCCGGCTTGAAAATCCATATTTGGTCGCCATCTTGGATTTCATCAAATGGCCGCCATCAAATACCACAAAGTCTCATTTCTGCACTTCTGAGACACATAGGAGGCCAATTTAAACGGTTATATCCACATTTGCCTACTCAAGGAAGTTGATCAACAAAGTTTTGTTGCATCAGAACTGATGGAATTCGAGATGGTGGCCATTTTCTTTTCAAAATGGCTGCCGAGAATCGCTTATTTTCATTGTTATGTGACTTACGTGAACAGATACACAGACTTCTACTTCTGAGTGGCCTAAAATGTTTTTCATTTTTTTTAACACTGCGTGGTTACTTGTGGACAAGTGACACGTGTGGTTAAATTTCCACATGAACAGCTACAATAAAAGCGCGGTTGAGATCCTACGGCTACATCCTAGAATCCTCCGTATTCTAAAGTCTGAAAGTGAGGTACCAAGAGAAGTTTTACTCTAGACTGATATGGTTGCTTTTCAGTCGCCAAACGTAAACTTTACCCACCTTTTACATATCTATCCAACTCATCCACACAGCTGATATCTGGAATAGGTCACATATTGGGTATTTACCTAATACTCTACATTTGATTGATCTGACATGTGGTATCGTGTATTCACATCGGTGAAGTCTGCAATATATGAAGTTAGCGACGCTGGAGACTAATCTCCGTGACGGAATACCGAGCATAATTCGAATAAATTAAGCTTGCTTTAAGTATAGTTTCCCCAATATATGTCTTCTGTTTGAAATAGCAAAATTCAAAAAGCAAGTAACCTTAATATGGAACACCACTTGAATTCCCTTTATCATCTACTCCGTATGATATGGTTTATCCTGGATGTACATGTATACTGGCCAGTTATTGTTATGATGCAGGAATCCATAGTTCAGGAGCTGTATGGTTTCAACACGAGTTTCCAACCAGGAGCAGGTTGTAAGGACAAAGTTTTGGAAATTAGAGATGTGGTTTTGATAGATGTGTGTGCTCCAGAATATGCAAGCGATAAATAGGTCAGAAAATATCTGTTTGGAGAAGTTGCAAGTATTCGTCTCGGTTTGGAATTTCTGCAGTAGTGATGTTTTTACGAATGTACTGGCATTGACGTCTGCTTCAACACATATATTTCCACCAACAAGGATGAAATTAAAACTACGAGGCACACTGTAAATGTCCTGTATCACTATTGCTCAGAGCAAACAAAGCCGTGCAAATTTTGTCAACTTTGTCAAAACATATATAATGAATCGTTGCGCATTCAGTGAGAGGCCACATTTTGCAATTCATTAATTCACTTAAGATGTTAAGAGGCAGAGGCACTAAGATTACTGAGAAAAAATGAACCTTATCCAACCTATCATCAGCGACGTCGTTTGTTTTTCGCAAACATCTGGGTGGAGTGGCATGGCCGGTCCTCAAATTATGCGAGCCTTCTTGACCAGCGCCTAGCTACCCATCGCAAAAGGGCAGCATGACTTCCTGTTAGTGCAGCAGGACTTCCTCTAAGGCCAACGGCACCACCGTCACCTTTTTCATTTGTGTTCTATCGCCATTACTGGAAACTAGCATTGTGATTTGAGGACAACAAAATGCTCATTGACAAGCTAGTCAAATATGTAGTCATGCCTGTATTTGGTATATTCGAGTACAATATTCATAGCTTGTTTGTCGTTGAAATCCCATACCTGAATCAGCAATACAAATATGCAAACACCAGAACTAGCAGTTCAACCTGCAGTTTTGTATGCCACTACTGGACCTTTGGATTTCAATCACACTTTTGGCGACTCGGTTGGCAGGATAGGCAACACGGGAACCAGCCTAATCCCCATTCAATGCTTCAAACTGTGACACTTGATCCACAGCATTATGCATAACCATCTCTACCATGTAACTAAGTTCGATCATTAGAGAAATTGTGGTCAACAAATATAACATAGATTACTGATATGAGCTTATTTCATTTCCGGAGTAACTGATAAATATGAATCTGATAATGGAACTGAGCATAACATTCCTTCAGTCATCTGACATGCATGGCAAAACCAGTTGAACTTTCCAAAAATTTGCGGCTGAAACTGTCTGACTAGTGGCATATCCTATTGAAAAAATTCTGGACATGCTTGCATAATACTATAGGTTTGCAAGATATCACGGAGAGGCTTAACCATGGGACAACCGGTCCATTCAAAGCCCGTTCCTTCTCATTGACCAAACGCTATATAGACGATCTTCTCGCTGTGGATAATCGCTATATATATGCCGCAGTGAAGGATATATATCCACCTTCACTGGATTTGAAGGAAACTACAGATAACCCTAAAGGCACATCATATTTAGACATATATCTCTATAAAAATGAAGCGGGCCTTCTCTCTCGTCGACTGTATGACAAAAGAGATGATTACAACTTCGACATCGTGAACTATCCCTTTCTGGACAGTAATATTCCAGTGGGACCTGCATATGGCGTGTACATATCACGCCTAGTAGCATTTGCTAGATCCTGTGTTAGATGTGACGATTTGAATCAACGTCACAAAACATTGTTGCAGAAACTTATAAAACAGGGCTAAACCACCAAGCGCCTCCGCTCAAAGTTTCTCAAATTTGACGATACATATCGCATGCTGATAGCAAAATACGAGCGTAGCGTGCAAGATCTATGGCGTTACGTTTCGTAACTTATGTCTAATTCCGCTTAACCCGGGGCTAGGGGCCGTATGATCCCATGTACTTCAAGATCCTCATGGTACTCATATGATCAAAGCGTGACTGAGATACATCATTCTTTAGATGACGACTTTACAACGAATATTATGGATTAAGAATACTGATCAGCGATACGGATTTGATATTTTTGGAACATCATGATGTCTTGCCGGCATCATTGAAAACTGTTAACCGCTTCTCTCTTGCAGGAACAAGCCTATGTTTATGTATACTATGATTGTCTTTTTGAATTTGGTGTTAATATTGTTATATGGAATATGGAATAGGTCTTTGGATTATGGACGCGGATATTCCCTAATGGACGACGGCTGAATTATGAATGACGGACCAGACGCTTGTAATGGCGGGATCTCAAAAACTCCATCATAGTAATCCGATCTTGAAAGGCAAGGTTAAGGAATAGAGCTTGACCCAGACATATTGTGGTAAGGTTCAGTCGTTTAGCTCCAGGTGTAGGGAGAATATTTCGAGGACATCGCCTACCAAGACCAGACAGGACTGCACCCAATATCGCCAAGGCAAAATCAACTGATATTGATCATGCCACTTCCACTGGCTATATCTTGAAGAAGACTGAATAGTCCGTGAGCTACTGGGGCTCACCTTGCACTTCCCCACTACAGACCGAAACTATGTTTTTATGTGCCTTAGGACATGTCAAATAAGAAACAATTTGTTAACAGTCGATAAACTGGGACTCACTACCCTTTTATTCCCTTTGAAATTACTCCTGTGTTAATAAGTACAATTTTTGTGCCAATAGGGGGTAGGGTTACAAGAATAGTCTTATCTTCCATAATTATTATCCAATCTTTATAATGTTGGCCACATATTATTCAGCATTGATTGCTGCATCGAATATTTACAAGATAATATCACTATTTGTTGGGTATGACGTCACACAGGGACCATACATACAAAAGTAGGAGTAGTAGCGAAAGCGGGCGTTTTGGGGTGCGTGAGGGTGTGCTTGAGCGATTGAGGGACCATTCTTGGTTCGAATGCGTCGTGTGAGGTGTCAAAGTGAAGCCCTGGGTATGACGACCACGGCGTGAGGGATCTCCACATGATCTGTGACGTCATTGGGGACGTCATCAGTAGGAGTAGTAGCCAAAGTAGGCATTTTGAGGGTGCGAAGGAAGGTTTTTGGGGTAGATATGGACCATCCATGGTCTAAATGGACCGTGTGGGGTGTCATCTTGTAACTATCTGCATGTAGACGACGAATGGTATGGTTTTTGTTGGAAGTCGCATCGTGCTACTCATGCGCAGTACAGCAGTAGCAACAAAAGATGTCATTTTGGGCTTGGGCAATGACATGTTTGGGCAATCAAGGGACCCATGTTTGGTTCAAATGGACAGGTTGGGATATCCTAGTGAAGCTTTCGTGGGATAGTCAGACAGGCGTGTTTTTTATTGGAATTCAGGCCAATCTGCACATGCGCAGTTGGGGTGTAGTAAGTAAAGTGGTCATTCTGGAGGTGTGCAGGGGTATATCTGAGAGATTGAGGTCCTATATCTCATCCAAAGATGGAGTGTAGAGTGTCATCTTGAAGCTCTCGTGGTGTAGACCACGACTTGAGGGATTTCCATGTCATCTGTGACGTCATCAGTACGAGTGGTAACGAAAGCGGCCATTTTAGGGGTGCGTAGTGGTGTGTTTGTGTGACTGAGGGACCATTCTTGGTCCGAATGGGACGTGAGGGGTATTATATCGAAGCTTTCGTGGAACAGCGTCCGACTGGTCCGGTATAGCTAGCATGCGCAGACAGCAAATAGTGGAAAAGGGGCACTAGAATGGAATTGTAGCCTGGAGGTGAACCATCCGTGGTCTGAATGGGTCGTGTGGGGTTTCGTGGTGAAGGGCTCGTAGGGTAGCGTCGGATTGGACTGGTGTGTAGCCTAGTATCATCGTTCTGCAAATGTGCAGTCTGACAGTAGTATTGAGCTCTTATCCAATCAGAAGCCGCCATTTGAGAAACTACAGAGCTCGGAGCTGTGTGATGGGTCAGTTGAGAACTTGGAGCTCGGAGCTCTTGAAGTCGGAGATCTCGGAGCTCGGAGCTCTTGGAGTCGGAGCTTGGAGGTCTTGGAGATAGAAAGTGATGTCAACGTAGGCATACGCACGTGCCTGTGGTACACCCTGTACACGACAGCCCGTAGTGCATATGGTACACCAGGATGCGTGCAATGATACCAGTCCAATCCGACGCTACCCCACGAGCCCTTCACTACGAAACCCCACACAAACAATTCGGACCACGAATGGTCCACCTAGAACCTAAAATCCCATTCAAGTGACCCTTTTCCACTACTTGTTGTCTGCGCATGCTAGCAATATCCTCTACTTCTATGACACATCGGACCAGTCGGACGCTGTTCCGCGAAAGCTTCGATATGATACCCTACACGTCCCATTCGGACCAAGAATGGTCCCTCGGTCTCTCAAAAACACCACTACGCACCCCTAAAATGACCGCTTTCGTTACCACTCGTACTGTTGACGTCACAGATGACATGGAAACCCCTCAAGTCGTGGTCTACACTACGAGAGCTTCAAGATGACACCCTACACTCCATCTTTGGATGAGATATAGGACATCAATCTCTCAGATATACCCCTGCGCACCTCCAGAATGACCACTTTACTTACTACACCCCAACTGCGCATGCGCAGATTGGCCTTAATTCCAATGAAAAACACGCCTATCTGACTATCCCACGAAAGCTTCACTAGCATACCCCAACCTGTCCATTTGGACCAAACATGGGTCCCTTGATTGCCCAAACATGGGTCCCTTGATTGCCCAAACAGGTCATTGCCCACGCCCAAAATGACATCTTTTGTTGCTACTGCTCAACTGCGCATGAGTAGCACGATACGACTTCCAACAGAAACCATACCATTCGTCATCTACATGCAGAGAGTTACAAGATGACAGCTCACACGGTCCATTTAGACCACGGATGGTCCATCTCTATCCCAAAA
>JAVTVY010010216.1:0-43065 GCA_036873755.1 Hanleya hanleyi
GGTACAACAATGACCCTGAATACCACAATATGGAATCATGGAAAGAAAGAAAGGAGAATCTCGGAGGGAGAGATAGAAGGAAGGAATGATAAAGGCAAGAGGAAGAAGGAAGTGGGATAGAGGAAGATCGTACAATTCCCATGTGGTTGGTTACAGCTCAGGCCAAGAAAAAAAATATGTCTGTTTCCGGTTACCCGACCGAGTCTAGATAAATCGTGCGACTCTAAAAATTTTATCAACGAAATCACTACCAAGGCCGCGTTTTACGACAACAACAACAACCGTAAAGCGGCGCGCCCATTGACTTGTCAGCATACCGTAAAGTGTGACTGGAGCAGACCGCATGGCATGGCGGCAGGTTGATCTTTTCAGGAAATAAAACCCCTACTTCTAGGTCGGGAATCGAGAAATCAGCAACCTGTTTACGCTTCAGTCGACTTGATCATGTTTACCAGCACAATTTTAAACATATTCTCCATCAACTTCGAAAGGAATCTACTGATTTTATGGCTTGAAATGACGTTTGTTAAAGCAGTGTTTAGCGGACACGGCAGCTTGCAAGTGGTGTTCCGTTTTCAGCGAAATCGGCAATGACACAGTCAAAGTCGCCGTCAAAGTCTAACCGACCGGTACCATTTCTCCGCTAAAAAATCCACAATTTCCCGGACTTGTTTTATTATGAATGCATTGAAATAAACCCCCAAGATTCAAGCAAGTAATAATTCTTCTGTTTTCGAGAAATGGCGTGTTCAAATCGTTGTACTGTTGTACAGTCCCGACTCACGTCTCGTTTCTCAAATTGCTCGAATTACGTAGGCGCTGGTACAAACCTCCATGATGTTCAAATTAATTTCTCATTTCATGTTATGTTGTATTTGTCAATTTTTTCTTCAGGCTTTTCCAGAAAATAAGTCCACTCTCCATATGGAAGGCACTGAAATTCCACATGGAATTTTGTATTTTTCACTAAAAATCCTTGAAATTCTACAGGAAAATTTCATCATTTCTGGGCGGAAATCCTTGGAATATATTGTTTTGCATATGAAGTTAATAAATTAAAACGATACTCGTTTTGGTGGTAAACAGCAGTCAAACACATTATTGGCAATTCTTATTTCCATAATATCAGTACAATAACTGGTTTCAGCAGAACCTATTGAAATATAAAGATTTGCTGGATCCAGTAAAGATAAAAATACCAACGATATATATTTGGAGGGTATCTCCCCCCCTTTATCTTTTGGGGGATAAGATCTTTTGAATATCTGAAAATATGGGGGGATGTGTTTCTGGGAGAATATGTTAAAGTGGTTGGGAATGTTATACAATCAAGAATATATTTGTAGACCATTGTATATGGGACAGGAGTACTGGACATCAAAATAAAATTTATTTCCAAAATAAATTTTTTTTTGGCCCTACCTACTCTATTTTTTTCTGGCCCATAATCGGAAACAGACATATATTTTTTTTTGGCCTCAGGGAGTACCGACATTATCCCCCAGCGACAGTTTCTCCCGCGACATTTTCCCCACCGACATTTTCCCCCACGACAGTATCCCCTCACGACATTTTCCCCAGGCGACATTTCCCCCACCCTAATATTACGTGCTGTAATAATTGCGTTCTGCCGACAATCGCAGTCGCGGTCATTTCCTCGCCTTGAATTTTGTTTTAAGTTTGCACGTAGGAGAGTTCTAGAAATTCAAGCGAGATTACTTTTTAGTTGAACATCGACAGATGTATGCAAACGTGCTTCATGCATAATAAATAAGAATATATTATCAATATCACGCTCTTATGTTCTGTTTTCTGGTTGTTATTTATTTCTTGGCATGGTGTTATGTAGCCCTACCGACCGCATCAAATTTGACGATGTCAATTGCCGGCAAGGCTATATATATTCTGTTCCTATAAAGTGGATAATCAATACTTTTGAGTAGATGTATTTTTGTTAAAGTTCAGTTTTGAGTAAATCGTTATGAATGAAATATTTTTAATTTTAAAGTCCAGTTTTGTCTAAATCGTTATGAATTAAATATTTTCAATTCAAATTCGCATGTCTAGAAGTCTATCGGAATATATCGGCAGTGATGATGAAGTGATCAAATAATATCAAATTTTTGCCGCTTTCATGCAGCGGGAATTTTTGATCACTTTCCATTCATTGGCATAACATCTTCTTGAGTTACGATCCCATGATAAGTCTTCCACGAACTATTGTTGACCGCGACTGCGATTGTCAGCAGAACGTAATTATCACAGCACGTAATATTAGGGTGGGGAAAATGTCACCTGGGGAAAATGTCGTGTGGGGATACTGTCGTGGGGGAAAATGCCAGTGGGGAAAATGTCGCGGGGGAAACTGTCGCTGGGGGATAATGTCATGGACTCACAGCTCAGTGACTCTGTTACAATAGACTGCAGCCAGCCTCTTAAAACCAGACTCAAAGGAAGTGGACTTCTGGTTATATAGAACTACACTTGAGTAATTCTACCAGCGATACTTGTTAGATACTTGTTAACTTCAGAAATTCATCGAAAAAATGTTCTTACAGTCTTGTAAATTGTTTAACTGCTATGAATGGGGAAATCATTCTGTGATTTTAATATCCTTTTAGACAATACATGTACACAGCAGTAATGTTTGCACATTATATGAATCTTGTTGATAACAAATCTATTCTTTCTATCTCAAAAATCAGTGAGTCATATCATGTCAAAAATCATTCTCACAATATATGAAGAATACACAAAATTACCATACCATTCACTGGAAATAATTGAGAACTGGGTACATACAATAGACAGACACATGTACCAGTACTTCATCAGTATTTCTTTGTTTATTCAATCTGTTGTGTTCTGAAATCTCGAAATTAAGTGGGACTGGTTTTGGACTGAATGGCCCAACATTTACTTTTAGAATCTCACAGTAATGTATTCAGTCAATCCGCTAAGAGAAAATTGAGAAAAGATGGCATAGTCCCACCCACCATACACATCAACACCAAGGTCACATGCCTGCCTAATTAAGATAGTTGATTGGCTGATTAGTACAGTACATGATGGGGAGTCCCTGGGGAGGGAGTGCCAGACTGTGACATCCCTGTTCTAAAGATAGGCTAGCTGGCCTTTCAATAAAAGTCTTGGTCAATTATAAACAACCTGTTGATTCCGGAATGAGTAAATATCTCCTGGTCAGGGACTAGTTCCTTGTGCAGTCATCATGGAGGATTGACGCCCATAAAAGGTTACAAGATCCATAATTTTGGATACCCTATAAGTTCTTGCTTAATTGTATTGCAATGAATGAACTCGCCAAAACAAATTTATTTTGTCCTCGTGATTTGGTACGAGTGAATTATTCAAATTGAAATATTTGTGAAAATTTACATGTAGATCTCAAGCAGTATAAACCCGATAATCTATTCTATGAAAACTTCGGAAAAACACTCAACACTGAAACATGTACCGGTAAATGCTGGATTTGCATTTTTGTCAAATATATGTTTCTAATATGCATTATCCACATTTACGCAAAAATTCAAATACTCAAAAGCAGTTTGCAGATCTGTTATAAATGTACATTTAAACCTAGCAATCTTTTCATCACAATAAACAGTCAATGTTTGAGAGCCCTGAAGAAGACAATTTTCAACTTGAGCACAGAAAAAAAAGTACTTGGAGTTTGAATGTATATAATTAAACGATCGAAACATAATTAGTATTGCACATTACACCAGCAGAAGAAAAAAAAAAAAAACATTGCAGAAAAGACAAATGAGTCTCCTCGAATTGCTGGCAAAGCTAGATTTAAAAAAAAATCCGTTCTACAGAGATCACAGAAACAATGCAACAAGATCACAAGCAATGTGTGCAGAGAGAAACAGTGATTTGAACTCCACATGCCTGGCCAATTAGCTAAGAGCAGTCGATTGATCTTCAAAAGTAGATGTTACATGTACTCAAAGTGCACTGGCCCCAATTGAACAGGGCCAGGCGTGGTGCATGTAATTTTCACTTTAAGAAATATCTGAAATCCACATGCAAATGTCTGAAATGTACATGTACCTACACCTACTCAATATTAAGGTCATATTTGACATTTCAAATTAACAGACATTATTTTTCCCCAAATTATGATGAAAAGGTGACACCTGCAATGAACAGTCAACATGTGACTTCAATCCCTTCTCCGGCAATAATACAATAACAATGAACAGGTTTGAAACCATCAGTGAACTGCATTCTAGCTTTTTTAACAAGATACAAATGCTTCAATGTTTTGGGGGTTTGTTTGGTTTGGTTTAACTGGGCACAGCACTCCATCGTAGTACAATAGGCACTAGTCATAAAGAGTCAATACAGGGAAATACTAGACTACCGATAAATTACATGTTTTCAAGATATTTATTAACTTGCCAAAAGGTACTCCACTGGTGATTTTGGGCTTTGGCGGCCATGTTTTGGCCTAATTTTCGTAGAAGGTTATCTCCCTTTCCTAAGTTAAGAGATAGGGATTTCCTTTAAAAGTCTTCTAGCCAAGAATTTTGCCCAGCAACGTTCATCCAATTTGATAAATTTTGATGGATATTGTAATTATCTTCAAACAGTTAGAATATAATAACACGAAGCTGCGTATCTGAAAACCCCTCAGCTCTTGGCGCCAGCCATTAAATTTGAACCGTACTACTTTGAAGAAGTCAGTAACACCAAGCAGTCAAGTGACAAATATACAGATTATTAAAACCAGCAGTCATTACTTGTCTCTTGATGTATCGATGATGTATACCAAGTATCATACTGAACAATTGAATAGTATCAAAGAATATATAGATCAATGATTTTACATAAATTTAAAATGGCCGCCAAGGTTTCCATCCAATCAGAGAAAACGGTTCTGTCATTCATTGTTAAGTCTCTTGATGTATACAAACTCTTGCATCAAACACTCGAACAGTACCAAAGATATAGATTTTGCATAAATTAAAGATGGCAATCAAGTTTTTCACCTAATCAGAGAAACTGGCTGTAATTAATTTTAAGTTTCTTCATGATGTATTGATGATGTATAGTTTCATCTGAAGCACTAAAACGGTATATCAGAGATATAGATCATTAATTAATTTTGAATAAATTAAAAATGGCCACCTAGTATGTTTCTGCCCAATCAGAGAAAGCAAATCTGTCCTTCGTTGTAAAGTCTCTTACTGCATCGATGATGTGTACCAAGTTTCATACTGAACACTTGAACGTTATTGATGATACAGATCATTAATGATTTTGCATAAATTAAAGATGGCCGCTCATCCTTCCCGCCACTCAGAGGAACTGATGTGGTTATTCATTGCAAGCCTCTTGATACATCGATGCTGTATACCAAAATTTGTATAAAATACTTAAATGGTATCAGAGATATACATCATTAAATATTATGCATAAATTAAAGATGGCCGCCAAGGTTTCCACCCAAACAAGGAAACTGGTTCGGTCATCCCTTAAAAGTTTCTTGATGTATCGATGATCTATACCAAAATATGAAATTTTGGCCGAGGGATAAAAAGTAATACTATTTATATGATTTTTTCATCAATATGCTCAAAACCAAGGCTAAAGGTACATGTAGCATCACATGTTCTTCACCAGAGATTGGGTTTCCCCAATAAACTTGGGTTTTCCCCAAAAATTTAAAATCAGGCTTCGAATTTATCCAAGGCCATTAGCCTGGATGCCCTACCTAATGGCCTTGATGCCCGCTGCTAATTTCCAAGTAATTTTATGCCAGCCAGGCCTTAGTGCCCCTAATTCCATCAAATTGGCCTTGCCCTCAAATTTCTCAAATTCAAAGTACATGTAAAGCATGATGGAGAAATTGAATTGGCCAATGGCCAAATGTTACGAATATACACTCATAGGAGGCCGCCAATGTGTTTCATGTAATTATCTAATCTTGCTCTTTCTTCTAGAAAGTATACTGGGTGAATTTTAATTCACAACCATTTTCATATACCATTAAAGACTAGCTGTGGCCTACAGTATACCTTCAATCCTATGATAATCCAATCACAGTAAATGAAATTTCCCACCATGCAGAAAATTCTTAATTTTCCCGTTCTTTTGATGATTTTAGACGGTGATCTAATTTATTAGAATGGCTGATTGAATTTCGTCCACAAAATTAGGGGTGACTGAATTTTAATAGGGTGATTGAATTCAATCTTAATAAATTAATACCCTATCAATGCTCCCCAATCGTACATATCGCTATATGGGATCTTACATATTTCAATTGAATTTGGTGTTTTGAGCGCCCATACCATGAGTATTTAATAGCATTACGACATCATGGTCGCATCTGGACTGATCCACTTGCAGTCGGGGAGGGGAGATAGGACCACCGTGTCCATTTACCCTGGCAATGTTTACACCAAAGACCCTTCCATTATCTACCCCGTATTATGGTGCCACCATGTCGGGATCGCGGCAATATGAAAAGACACCCCAGCGCGGCGTCTGCGTCGACTGAGCCAACCAAAAATTCTCTATCATTAATGTTCCCTTCAAAGCACTATGAAGCATTCTCAGGATTTTTTGACACTCGAGTTACTGCAAGCCTGTTAGATACTTCAAGCGACATATCCAAATGGGGGAACATGATTTAATTTTAATCAAATTGGATTGAATTATAATCACACTGAACTCACCGATTACTGTTAGAGTCCTCCACAGCAACCTCATCAAGTTCTTTATCCTGACAAACTCGCTTCACCTGAAAAATACAAAACCAGATACAGCAGGTTAATTAAATAACCAACAATCATACAAAACTGCGGTTTACTCTGGATTGTTGAGAGAAAAAGCCAGAGATTTGAGGTTTAATTGTTGATTTAATTGTGAATTGTTGAGGATGACCTCAGGCAATTGGTAACAATCTCAGAATCTGTTTGAGTGGCATATTTGGTGAGAATGTTTGAAGTCCTGATAATGTACTCATGATGTGGGTATATTTTGAAGCGGCTTGGGCTCTTGTTTCCTTAGAATGGAGTGGGGTACATTTATTTTCTAATTTACAGATATGAATATTTAACACCAAATCCACATGTTCAGGTCAGTCTGTCGTTTCTAAGGGGAGTAATCCCTCTTCATCAGTGACATGAGAGGGGGAGCGATCACTCACCTAAAAGAAAATCCGGGAGAGTGATCGACAGCTCTTGCTGATTTTTATCACAATAGAGACTGACATTCAATGATTGTCTTGGTTCTTTATCAAATATATCTGGTTCAGAGCTGGGATATACTTGCAGTCATAACAATAAACAAAGCCGAATAAATCATGTCACCGACATTCAAAAAATTATATTACAGTACAATACACAATGAGCATATTTGAAATTTGTGAAGCTAAAGCCTGTACATCAAGATTTGAACATTGATGACCCAGATTACACAGTTAAAAGTCCATTGTTTTGTTTGTCTATTTCAGGGGGAAGAGACAGACGCCAATCAGCTGTTGCTGTCACTCACTGTTGACAGATGTATATTGCCAGCACATCTAGTGTTGTTAATGGTATTCAACCCTAACCATGGCCTAGTTCCTTGTTTATGCTGTACTCATGTACACAGCCCCAAGACAAGTCTCTGACAATTCCATATTGTGAAAAAAAAACTTAATGACTTTACCATATTTCCTGTTTATTGAGCTTGGCAACAAATTACTTTTCTCCCAAGTACATGTACACTACTCCATCCAGCCATGACAGTGTGCTCCCCATGTTTAGCTTGTTTGGTACAACATACATATACATGTAGATACATGTAGGCTGGCGCAAACCTTTGTGATTCTGTTGTAAGCTATAAAAATCAGACCAGATAGCAAGGAATCGGTTAGATGTGTGGCAAGCTTTTACTCATCCCTTTGTCGCAAGTGACTGAGTCAGACGTATCAGACTGGTTTGATTTCTCACAACTTAGTCACTAGCAATTGGGAATAATCTCAGATTCCACTGCGTGGAAGAACTGTCGAGGGCCTCCGGGAAGAACAGTTTTTCGCAACTGACAGAGTTACCCTCATGAAATAAAGATATATATATAATTGTGAAGGTATGCAGTCAGTTGTGACTGAAGTACAAGCGATATACGGTGAAACCTGTGTGAACCGACCATGCTTCGGTCCGGATGATAGTGTCAGTTTTGACAGGGTTTTGGTTTATCGAGGCTCAAAATTTCTTAAATTTAAAGTGAACGTAAAGGCTGCGACAACACACGCACTGCGTGGAAGAACTATATTATAAGTATCATTTGGCAGCAACAAATATTTTTTGTGATTTTTTCCCTTCCAAACAAAAAATTCCAAACACGGGAATTATTGACTGATGCAACGAGCGACTGGAGTCGGCCATAACAGTTTATTCATTAGCCTTGCGCCAATGAAAACGCTTGTACGGAGCACGTGATATTTTCCTGTGACGTAGTATCACTTTGTTTTGGCATCGCTGTAGCACGAATTGTAATTGCGGTGGTGGAGAGCTCGGCTGTTTCAAGCGTGTTTTGATTGTGTTGCGTGTCTCCAGCAAGTGTTTACTGACCTGAAACGTTCGATGAACTACTCACTACTTTCGTCGACATCGGAGCGTTTTGGTTCAAACTGGTAACCCTGTAAACCTTCATTTGTCTCTTCGTCAGAACTTGAAGTCAGGCTAGCCTCCTCGTGCGTCGCTATGTTTACATGCTTTCTGCGCTTTCTAACTCCACGAAGTAAAGAGCTCCGAAGGTGATACAACGTCACTGCTCTGAGTGAGATAGCCAGCATGGCGGCAGCCGGGGAACAATAATACAACGGAGATAATTTCGTTCGTACTCGGTGCAAAAAAATCCCCAAAAATATTTGTTGCTGCTATTTCAGTATTTCAATGTAGCTCTTTCCCACAGAGTGCATGTTGCCTCAGCCTTTACGTTCACTTTAAGTATTGGGACAAAAAGATAATGTTGGTATTTAGTCGTTTGTCAGTTTACCAGGTTTCACCGTCTTCTTTTCAACCAATGAACACTCAATCTTTTGTTAGCGCCAATATAATAGTCACATGACCAGTTTCAGTTGGATCATCGTAATTCTTTTGACTACATTGCAAAGGTTCTGCCAGCTATGTCATAGTAATGGTCGGATTCAGTTGCTCCCGACAGAAACGGCTAGGTGTGCACCGGCCTTTACAAGTTGACATCATATTCGAGTTAATCGACAAAATCATTGGATTTATACCCTGCTTTTAATTATAAGTCCAATTTTAACTAACGATTTCAATGCACCACAATTATGCTAGAATTCATGAACGTATTGTGGAATGATTAAACAGGTCACAACACTAAATTGTCACAATATTCACTGCTGAAGACAGTACAGGCACTTGAAGAATGACGTCTTATGGTTCCAAACTCATTGGATGGGCTGACAACAAATGATTCTCATATTTTTCTCAAATCTATAGTTTTCTGGATATGGTCGGCAAATGGAAAATAAGAAGGTTCGCAAGGGGGGTAATATCACGGTCACGGTTATTTAACTCATTTAGTGACAGCTGGTTTGAATGGTGGAGGAAGCCGGAGAGAACCACCGCCTGTCGGCAAGTAACCGGCTAACTTTCACATATTGAAAAATAAAGATGTTTACTTCTTAAAGGTGAACTGAAAAGCTTTCCAAATTTCTGTTAAAATGTCATAAAACAAAAACTTCTATAGTTGTTACAATTATGTGTGGTAATAGATCTGTGGGTTATTGTTTTATTTTGGGTATATGAGAAGTCAAAACTTATACCGAGAGCCAGAACTTTTAAAAACGTCATCGCTTGCCTCCCGTTGTTTTTGGAACGTCATGACGTTATAGTGGTCCTCGTTCATTCATCCGACGTAGCATGACGTCACATTTGAATAAAACTTGAATGAAGGGGACAACTATAACGTCATAACGTTCTACAAACCAAGAGAGACAAGCGATGCAAGTTTTCAAGACGGATTTATAACAGGATAACTTAAATATTGTTATTAGTACAATTTTGCAAACTATATTTGCTCCCAAAACGTATAAAAGTTATGTCACATAAGACAGGATGTATATAAGCAACAATTTAGATCAAATTAAAAGCTTTGCAGTTCACCTTTAAGCCAATTGCCTGGTTGATCATCTGTTGGGCCTGGCTGTAAATCGAGTAAAGCGTACAATATGATTGAGTGGGTTATCTGGAAATCACAAGTTTGTGTACACCATATCCTCATGAGCATGGTCCCGTGCCTATTCAGTGAAGACAAGATTGGACTTTGGTAAATTTCAAAATTTGGTTCGAATGGTACATCATCATGTAACTTTTATTGGGTGTACGGACATTTCCCCCAGTGGACATTTCCCCCAGCGGACATTTCCCCCATGGACATTTCCCCCAGTGGGCATTTCCCCCAGTGTACATTTCCCCCAGTGGACATTTCCCCCACCCTATATTTTTAGGTTATTTTGAACATAGTTTTTAAATAATTTGGCAAGAACACAATTTTTTTTTATATTTTTTTAATTTTCTATAGGTAAGGATTTCCACATTTGTGTTACGATAAATGAGTCACATAGTGATGTGGGTAGAACACTTGGTGTTTTACGGTAACTGTGTGTGACGTCAGTTGGCGCGAGACGCAGTGAGTCGAGACAGAACGACGTGTTGTAGATTGTGTTGTAATTCTGCATGCTTTGGAGTTTAATACAAGTTTATTTGAGAACAGACGACTTCCTGTTTATTGTAAACTCACAATTGGTGGCAGCGGAACGCTTAGACTGTGTGTCGGACCTAAGCCTTCACGATTTTCTGGACTTTAATGTGGAAAAACACACCAACAACAACAACACGACATAAAACACTGATCTCGTGCGCCCATCGTCTGTCGGGGACTTTTTGATCGTTTGTCGACGGTAAGCAACATTCTAAGACTTCAGAAGACTATTGCTATAAAAACTGTGAACATTCAGTAACTTTGTGCCACCCAGAACTTATAACTGTGTGGTTTACATGTACGCACGTGGCTTGCTGCATTGAACTGGTATTACCGTAAACTTCCGTACGATTGACTGGAACGAAAATTCAACAGGATAAATATGGCTCTTTCGGACAGATTAAAGATGCCAATGTTTGATCCCAAGGCGTTGTCTTTTCACCAATACCTAGAGGATATCTATGAAATAAAATCATGGGGATTTGAATGGGATGCAAATAAGAAATTGCGTCATTTAGCATTAATTCTCCCACCAGGCTGGTGCACAAAGGTGTTCCGCGATATGCCTGCTACGCACAAGACAAGCTATGATGGTCTTAAACAGCAGCTAATTAAGGAACTTGATAGAACTGATGAAAAACGCCAGAGTGCTGCTTCTGATTTTCATCGGATAACTCAGAAACCGAATGAAACAATCGATGAATTTGGACACCGTTTATATCGCAAAGTGGAAGAAGCGTATCCAGCTTTCGCAAAAGCCAACAAAGAAGAGCTGTGTGCTCAGCGTTTTTTGGAAGGACTGAGAAGTGCGAAACTTCGTGAACAATTACAAGTGGTACAGTGTCAGTCGTCCAAACCGGAAAAGTTTGACAGACTTATCGACATAGCTCGTCGACTGATTGACACAGATGTTAGCAAAGCACAGAGTGGTCCGCCACAGGAATCTGTAATGCGCGTGCGCTGCAACTACTGCCGGAAACCGGGTCACACGGAGTATGTCTGTCGTAAGAAAAAACGTGATCAGGCAGATAAAGCTGAAAAACGTTCAGACTCTAACCAGCGACGTGGACCAGTTCAGAAGAAAAAATTTGACTGGGTCCAATCAGCGAAATGTTATAATTGTTCGGCCAGAGGACACATTTCTCAAAATTGTCCTCAAAAGAAAGTTAATTCAGTGTCTTCTGGAAACTCTTGTCCTACAAAGAATGTAACTTTAGGAACTCTGACCACTGAAGCTATTATTGATTCAGGTGCCGCTGTATCCTGCATCAGTGTTTCTGTGTTAAAGGAGGCTTTTCCTCATGGATATGAAATCTCGGAAACAAACGCGCATCTGTCTGGCCCCGGCTCTTCACCGATATCATCATTAGGAACTGTTTCCACTACCATATACCTGGAAAATGAAAGCTTCCCTTGCCAGTTACATGTGTTGGATGCCACTGATGATACATTTCTCCTCGGTTGGAACTTTTTGAGTCAGTTCAAGAAAGTTATTCTGAAGCCGCAGGAAAATGATGTGGAACTTCGTGAGTGTTTAGTCCAGGAGAATAGTTCTCCAGCAATGGTTCGTGCGACGAAAACCACAGTGATTCCTCCACGTTCCCAGAAGGTTCTTCGTGTGTCGATTACCTGTTCTGATGAGATTATACAACACCCGAAAACTGTTCTTCTAGAACGCAATGACGATTTTGAGGCGCGTACTGGACTGTTGGTCGGTCGTTGTATCACGCCGCTTCAAGACACACATGTTCTTATCCTTAACCCTGAACCGCTGAGCAAGAAGATATATCGTTGCCAAACAGTAGGAAATGCGTACGGGCTGAACGTGGGTGGTCCTTTGCAACCAGAAGACTCGGCGCGTTCTGAGTGTGTGACAGGCAATATAAATCGTATTCAGGAGGATTCACTGAAGTGGAACATTGGTGACATTGACGAAAACACAAAATCTGAATTAACTACGTTACTGGATAACTACGAAGGCACGGTTTTCAGTGGTCTAGGCAAGCTGAAAGATTATCAGTGTACATTGACATTGAAAGATGGTGCTGATCTTAGCAAAGTACGTAGTCGCCGGCGCCATTATAACCCACAACTTGACAAGCAGATTGAAGGCCAGGTGCATGATATGTTATCACACGGTGTGATAGAACCAAGCACATCGGATGTGATATCCCCTGTGGTTCTCGTCAGGAAACCAGACCAAAGTATTCGATTTTGTTTGGATTTTCGTGCCCTTAATCAGGAACTGTCTGATGTAATATTTCCCTTGATGACCACAACCGAGGCTCTGATGCAAGTTCAAAACTCAAAGTATTTCACGGTACTTGACATGCGATCTGCATTCAATCAGGTGGAACTTTCCAAAGAGTGTCGCCATTTAACGGGCTTCCAAACTTCATCCGGAGTGTACCAGTTTTGCCGTTTGTGTTTCGGTTTAAAAGTTGCTCCTCTAGCCTTCCAACGTATGATGCATCTCGTACTCTCTGGGCTTTCTTCAAGTCACGTGATGATCTACCTCGATGATTGCTGCATCCACACAGCAACGACTGCAGAACATCTGAAATGTCTGCAAGATTTGCTACAACGCTTTGAAGACACTGGTATGACACTGAAGAGAGAGAAATGTCATTTCTTTATGGAAAGTGTCAACTACCTGGGATTCAAAATCTCAGATGAAGGGATCCAACCAGGTGACAAAGGACTGACAGCTATACGCGGCTACCCCATTCCTCGTACATGGGAAGAAGTGCGCTCATTCCTTGGACTGTGTGCATACTTTATGCGCTTTATTCCCAACTACAGTGACGTGGCTCTCCCTTTGAGCAAAATAGTGGAATCGAAATCCTACTCGTGGACCGATAGTGCTCAAGCGGCATTTGACAAGCTACGTTCCCTCTTAGCTTCACCTCCAGTATTGAAGCACCCAACGTTTGATACAGATTCTCCGTCGTTCATTGTTCAAACGGACGCGAGTGGTACAGGACTAGCGGGAGTGCTCTTACAAGCAGATGAAAGCGGCAAGGAGCATCCGATATGCTATGCATCAAAAAAGTTGAACAAAACGGAACGGAACTACTCCACCATTCATCGTGAGGCATTGGCACTGATTTGGTCTGTCAGAAAGTTTCGAGAGTACCTGTATGGTCGAAAATTTGTGCTTCGAACTGACCATCGTCCGCTCACATTCATAAACACTTCCAAATCACCAAAGTTTGCTCGCTGGAATCTAGAACTTGCCGACTACCAGTATGACATCGAATATGTCAAGGGACAGGACAACACAATCAGTGATGTGCTTAGTCGCGCTTCTGTTGAGGACACAGATATCGACTTACCTGTTTTAGCTGTGACACGCTCACAGACAGCTTCCCTAGCCAGGAAGGAGATTATTCGTAAGGCCCATGGCATAGCCCACTTCGGAGCTACTAGAACTCTAGAGTTAGCTCGACTGGTTGACGAGACTATCACATTGAAAGAAGTCAAGGAATGGATTTCAAAATGCACTAACTGCCTTGAAGGCCCACATGTTATCCCCAAATGCAAATTTGGTATCACGGAAACGGCTCATCGCCCGTGGGATCTCGTCCATTGTGACTTTGTCGGACCATTGCCAAGAACAGGAGCGGGCTATGAGTATATTTTCACCTACAAGGATGATTTGACCCGATTTGTTCTCGCGTGGCCCCTGCGCTCCGCTACGACATTGAGCGCCATGTCGATTTTGGACCGTCTGGTTTCGATATTTGGCCCACCGCAGAAACTTCATTCTGACAATGGCTCTGTGTTCACGTCTCAGGCTTTCGTGGACTACTGTGCAAAACGTAACATTGAGTGCCATTATACACCGGTGACTCGGCCGCAAGCAAACCCAGTAGAGCGATCCCATCGTACCTTGAAGGAATCGCTGGTGAAAACTGCAGATCGCGAAAAGGACTGGGATACAGTTCTCCCGGATATCGTGGCTGCACACAATGCTGTCGCGAATCGAACAACTGGAATTTCTCCGTTTTACGCGATGTTCGGTCGGTCTAGCCCAATTGACCGATTGATCTCTGACACTTCCCTAGGAGGGGAGGAGGAGACGGATCTACGTGAGGTTTGGGACTTCTGCCATGATCGACAGGTCGAAGCGAAGGATAAACGCCAGGAATTCTCTGATAAAGGAGTGGATCGACCATTCACAGTAAACCAACGTGTCGCACTCAAGGTGCAGAATGGACCTAAATTCCGAAAGAAACATTTCGAATCTGGTTTCACTGTGACAAAGGTCTACGGTGACTTTGTTCGCGTGTACAAAGGTGACAGACATCACCGACAAAGTATTATTGTCAGCAAGGACTTGATTGTCCCAGATAACACTGAGTAACGATGCCTGAAGTAACCCTAAATGCAAGGCTTAAGTTGTTTCAATTAATCATAGGACTCTAGTAGTCTATATTACTTGAATAGTAACGATTTTATTGACTTTAGTATAGAATTATTCATATGGACAGTCGGGTTCCAACAGATTGAGTAAATCGTGGATCTAATATTGAGTTGAGTGATTAATGAATAATCCGGACATGAACTTTATTTCCTTGAAAATTATTCAAGCTAGCTAATAAGTCATTGGCACAGTTTCATATGTGCAACACTCCACTTGAACTGTTTAAACTCTTAGAGGGGAGGAGTTGTGGGTAGAACACTTGGTGTTTTACGGTAACTGTGTGTGACGTCAGTTGGCGCGAGACGCAGTGAGTCGAGACAGAACGACGTGTTGTAGATTGTGTTGTAATTCTGCATGCTTTGGAGTTTAATACAAGTTTATTTGAGAACAGACGACTTCCTGTTTATTGTAAACTCACAGTGATAAGATATTATACAGTATATATCAGTATTATACAGTCTTATAACACATTTTAAAACAATATAAAAGATGTATACATGGTTTATAGCATAACATTATCTGTTCGTACGTCAGTGTCATGAGCCATTTGATGAGAATAAAATTGAACTAAAGTGAATACATCTTTTATTTTACCACTATGTGATATGATGTTTTCTTAAAATGTTAAAATATATTGTTTTAAAATGTGCTATAAGACTGTATAATACTGCTGTATACTGTGTATATGTATAATATCTTATCACTATTTGACTTATTTGTCGTAAAACATATGTAGAAATCCTTATATCCTTTTTATAGAAAATTAAAAAAAAATATATAAAAAATTATAATTTTTCGAAATTATTTGAAAACTATGTTCAAAATACGCTAGAAAAATATAAGGTGGGGGAAATGTCCACTGGGGGAAATGTCCACTGGGGGAAATGCCCATGGGGGAAATGTCCGCTGGGGGAAATGTCCACTGGGGGAAATGCCCTGGATTCCTTTTATTGTACAGGTCTTATCAGCCAGAAATAATGGAATTAAGGATCGCCAGAGTGGGCGCTCAGGCCACGATGTGTAGGAGAGAACAATGCTTTGTGGTCTGACCTAAGCCAGGGGATAATATACATGTATAGGTAATATGATAGGTAAAATTACATGAGTTAATATAGTTTATTGTCTCAGAATTAAAAGCATCTAAAGATACATTAATAGTTTCTTTTTTATCAAGTATGAATTTGAAACAATTCCATGCAGTGTTACCAACACACAATCAGTATCTTATGGATTGGAAATAACTGCATATATGCTAAAAAAATATATACTAAAAAACTTAACATACACAGACAGGTCTGTTTTCCCATTGCATGAAATATTTAGCTTACAAATCTTGTTAACGATACATAGTTCTAACGGATTTATACTTGCAACACTTGATGTTTGGCATGTCATATTATTTCCAGTGAATGTTGTTCACGACTCCGTCAATATATTGAGAGTGTGTGTGAATTTATTTTACGGTTTACCCAGAACTGTCCAAAAAAGACAAGGTTATAACATTAGTCAGTACTTGCCTACTCGAATCACAGCTAAAACATGAAGATTATCAAGTAACGTGAACCAAATTTATTCTGTTTGGCCTAAGTTGATGTCAAATGTTACAAGCACATTCTGCAAGTAGATTACATGGAGAGAGAGACAGAGGTTAACTCATGTGTTTGATATAACTACTTTAATACCACAAAATTGTAACAGATGATATGATGCGGGCACCAGTAAAGGAAAATGGGAGGAATTTCTTGGAAAATTGACAATAAATGTGAAGGAGGGATCAGTCATTCATAATAGCATAATTTGGACTTTATCAAATGCCTGTACTGACATTAAAGTGATAAATTTTACAACTGTATGCGGGAAATACATTTAAATGGGTTGTGATATTTTAACGAGAAAAAAAGAATTATAATAATTTGGTATTGGTAATGAAAAATTTAACTGGCGGGGAATGAAGTTTTCTATAGTCTTGGTACAGTATACCTCATTGGGGCGAAAGTCATTAATTTTAAACAAAGAATACTGAAGAACTTACCATTTTTATTGCATAATCATTTAAATATACTGCACATCGCCCTACATGTTCACATTACTCAGGGGTGGTCCGACCGATATGTCACCGAATAAATACATGTACACTCAAAAATTATTGTGAAACTGAGAACTGAGAAATGCTCAAACTGGACCAGAATGACACAGAGCCAAGAGGAACAATAAAGATGAAGGAGGGGGTGACCCAGACAATATTGTCCCCATCTGGAACGGAAATTTTCCTGTTGTATGGTTTCCTTCCAGTTCCTGACCGGGCATTATAGGCACAAGTTAGTCCCTTCCTGGTACAATTATCGCTCTTAAGTATGTATACATGTGCACCGAGTGAGAGAGAGAGAGAGAGAGAGAGAGAGAGAGAGAGAGAGAGCGTATATATTGTATGTCTGTAATGACATGGCACATTGCCAGCTTAAACTGATCCTCGAAAGAGGTCCAGACTGAATTCTAATGATGTACATGTAGCACACTTACATGCTTTTAGAGATTATAAAGTCGGGAATTTTTACACAAAACAAAAAGACGGTTAATTTACCCCTAATTCCGGCGAAGACTGCGGAGACTGCATCCAGTGCAGCATGCTAGGACTGGGAGGGTTGGAGAGGAACACCATGGCCATTAGAGTCTGTGGGTGACGTACATGTACATGTACCAACAGTCCAAACTTTCCAAGAAAACTAATCCCAAAGTCCTTCGGGAGAAATTCAGAGATCCGGGAAGAAAACTTCCGAGAATTTGTTAAATTATCCTGGTTGAACTATATACGCTCCTTCCACAGTGACAGACTGCTGTTCTGCCATACATGTTAAAAGTTTCTTCGGACACTGCTGAGATGTGCTGTATCTAACCTAGATTGGGACTGGCCCGGTTTCTCCACTCAGCTGATGATGGGTACCAACTAACCCAAGGGGACATTTACCTACACACATTCTACACACTCCACACTGTACCATTGTTCACCCTGTACCAAACGGGGCTCCAGAGGATGGGGCATGCCATCTGGAGCAAGATCTCTCAACCCCCACCCCTGATACATTGAACTCTGTAATCAAAGACTGATATATCATTGCAGATTTACTGTGAATGATTAGATCTGAAATGAAGAGAGATTTCTCATTTTATTTTTTTAAAATATGGAATATGATTTATTCGACATTTCATCCAGCCTCTCTTCTCCCAACATGCATGGAGTGAACTGAATGGTTTAGAGCCCTGGCCCCATGACAGCTTTGGTGATTTACAAGCTGAGGAACCCCACAGCGTTTGTTACCATGGAGATGAGCCTGGGGAGATGAGCCAAAACATCCTGTCTAAATGTTTACCCATCATGAAGTGGACTTGTTCATTGGGCATGATCTACTGGAAATGACTGGAAACAGTTTACTACAATTTACTACTGGGGCTATGCTGGGGAGGTCAAAGGGACTTCGGCAGTCTCTGGTGTTTGTAAAATCAGCCAGAGCTGGGTTTTTTCACTCTCCTCAAAATTGCCAATGCAATGAAGAGTGACATTCTGCTAGATTAGTTTTTTTGTCAGTGATGCAAGAATGATCACTCTCTCCAATATTAATCTTCATTGCATTGGCAATTTTGAGGAGAGTGATCAACAGCTCTCCTGGAGGAAAACTTAGGAGAGTGATGGAGAGCGATCACTCTCCTCAAAACTGAGAGACTTATTCAGACCTGCTGTTCTTGGGCCAGACTAGAACAGTTCACAACTGCCATCCCTTTATCCCTTCTCTGAATGTGTTGGAACTTGTTAGACATCTACTGTGGCTGGGTCTGGAACACATTATCAGCTAACAAATTGGCCAGGCTGTAGTAACAAGCCAGAAAGCAAGGTTTACTACATCATCTTCAGCCATAGATCACTCTAAAACTGTTACAGATCTGACCTGCCCTGGCCTCCAGTAACAGTTTGTTTCTGGGCATTAATATGCCAATACAGTTGTACATGTATGTGTACATGCACATCTAATGAGTATAAGGCATCTGTTAGACATGTTTGACCATCAGTCATTAATACACCTCAATACAATCTATCTCCTTCCCATTTCCACCGATTCACACTCAGATCTTCACAACCACCATAAAATTTTCATTTCACAAAAAAAATATTTTTTTTTAATAAATTGATCTTATGTTCAACCCACCTGGGAGTTTTCAGACATAAGAAATTCAGTCAAATGAAAAACCCTTTTTTTTTCTTCATGTTAATGTCCAGTTGCATATATTGGGAAGTTAAGATCAGAATATAGTTTTTACAACTAAATCACTTTCCAATTTAATTTAAATGAAACTGTCCAACTGATATTTAAAAAAAAAAAGTGCAATTCCTCCCATATAAATCCCAGAAATCATACAAATGTCTGTCTTAGCATATATTTTTGGGCTTCCGGCCAGCTGACGAATGCTTATTCTTCACCTCATCCAGTGAGTGAGTGAGTGAATAGAATTTAACGTCGCTTTCAACAATATTTCAGCTATTTCACGACGAATCAACTAAGCACCACCCAGCCCAGTTGTGTTCCTGCTACTTCAAAGAAAAAATCTTTGAAGCAGCATGTACTTCAAAGAAAAAATCTTTGAAGCAGCATGGAAGCAGACACCCTCCATCCACCCTATAAAACACTGAGGACAGTGCACAAGACACTGACAGGACACTTACATGGTGCAATAAAAACAAGTGATATTACAGTGCTAGACATCACATTATAAGTTCCTGTTGCTTCTCAGCAAAATGCATTGAAGCAACAGGAACCTGAACCCACCTAACCACCCGCTCCACCTCATCCAACTTTTGTTATTTAGGCTGAACAAATTTGTCTCGAGTTGGAATGCTATGGGATCCTTGAGCAGACAGACATGAAACAAAAAATAATTCAGACGGTGCTGGGACACAGAGACATGTTTTGGTCAGAGTAAGAAACTTATCAAATCTGCCTGTCCAAATATTTCATTTTATTAGATTTGGACAGGCTTACTTCCCATTTTCCCTCCATCTCTCCCATGTTAAATTGTCCAATTTCTGCCTGTCTAACTTTGAAATTGCTTGTCCAATGGAAATGCGGACAGGTCTCGGGCTAACACCATCATCGGAAAGCAGCATGGTCTGGTGGAAAAATTAATAGCTGAAGCAAAAAAGTTTTAAAAGGGGATGTAATGCTCATTGGGGCTTGGAGAATTTTGATGCATGAATCACAAATATTTTTGAAGGATGTACATGTAGCTCAATGTGCCAATCAGGTTATTTTTCCTATTGTGCTAAAAGAAATCTATAGGCCTGTACAAATATAGTTAATGAGCATTCCATCAGCAAGTGATTAGACTACTTCTTGTGTATACTCACTGCATATATGTAATGTACCTGAACGAGCAGTGTTTAGATCTTTCATATTTACATGTGTGTAGTACATGTACAAAATGCAGATTAAATTAAATTAATTACAGCTCATTAAAAGTCTAACATTTATCTTCACCTGCCACTATGTATTTTCTTGCTGTCCCAAACATTTTATAACAATTTCAAAATTTCTAATAGTAAAATCATCTGTAGGCCAGCTATATTTACTGACAATCCAGGTCCACGAAACTGAGCAACATTGAATTATATTAAGGAAACCTCAATCATTGAATATATTTTGTACGTCACCTTGTGCTAGATTGAAAATTAGAACTAAAATCTGTCCGTCCACTTTTCTGTCAACCAGCATCTTCAAAAGTCCAGGTAAATCCTAAATCCTCTCAGAGGGTTTACCTGGACATTTTGAGTGAGTCGAATGAATTCTTGAGTCAATGCACCTCTGTTACATAATCTTGAACATTTCATCCCCAGCGCTTGTCTTGAATTAGCATGTCGGTATCCCAAACATGTGGTTTTTGCTTTGACATCCCATTTCAAATTCAGCCCGACATCAAAGTAGTTTGGCCAGTGATGAAATTCAAACCTTTCATATATCCTACCTCGCAGCGGATTGGCGTAATCAGCTAGCTTAACACATTCACTGTTTACACTGATTTAGAGGAAACCTCTTCATCTATTTACCGTGTAACCTCGCTATATAACACTCTTATTCGGGGACCAAATTTGAACCACCTTATAGATTTTCAGCCTTATAAAAGGATTGAAATGATACACATTTATTGATTTGGGGGACACTCACCTTGTCTCAGAATCAGCGCTATATCGAGGCACCTTATATAGCGAGGCTAGATTGTATATCCAGAACTGAAACGGGGTAACTAACCAAGCCAGTGTATCGATTCCAACAGATCGATCGATACCCTGGCTTGCGAGGATGGTCCAACAGGTGAGCATGCACTTTCTAGCTACACAAAACTTGGATGATAAATGACCCTCAATCCACAGATCTACGTGTATCTGTATCTATTACAAAATATCAATCATCTGAAACGTTCTTAAACTGACATTAATAATAATTCATCTATTCTCATCCAGCACACCAGCTGGGCTCGATCAAATAGATCAGTCGTCCAAATGCTATGCACACCAGTTGCTATGACAACATGTAAATAGTGCCCTCTTAATCAATGTGATCATAACAGATCGATAGTGCCCGCTCAATGGTGTTTTTGCTTTTTGACAGTACGGTAAACACTAGCCCATTCTTCTGTCAGACGCTGAGCAACTTCCTACAGCCCGGCTCGACTCGTCCTTGTCGTAGACCGGTTGATTCACATGACCAACGATAGATCAATGAGGGGCTCATGCGGCCTGGCTCAGTCAGCAGGACTACAAATACAATTTACTCTCGTCCCTATTGAATCTGGTCGTAAATTTTCCATGCTCCGTGATCGTTTTAAATTGAGTATCTGTCAAACATATGGTCAAACCCACCAATTCGCATACATGTACAGAAAATTTTGATCAAGATAAGATATACGGCAAAATACATTGTACATACATTTTTTTATATCAGGATTGGATAATACTTGTCGGTTTTGACGGTGTGTCAGTTTTCTTAGGGTTTGTCATGGTAGCAGGGACCAAAGATTCTGGTCAGTTCAGGATTCCTGTTTTTCAAGCAGTCGATTTTCTAAGTAGTTTAACTAATTCTTTTCAATTTTTACACGTTTTTTTTTTTTTTTTTTACATTGATGTCAGTTTTATTTGCTGTTATGGAGTTTCCTCACTATTTAATCACCCTATCAAAATACAATCATCCCCAATTTTGTGAGCAAAATTCAGAAGACATTCTAATCAAGTACATCGTCAATTGAACAGAAATAATGAATTGTCTGCATGATTTTGGAATAGTTTCTCAACTTCCTGTTCCAATAAATTGATCATTCCCTCTGATTTTATGGTGGGAAAATTTCACTTCCTTTAATCAAATTATTAGAAAATTAATTAAATTTAACCTTTGAGTCAAACATCAGAGAATATATATGGCAATTCCTCTAATAATTCAATCACAGGAAGTGAAATTTCTCATCATAAAATCAGGGGTGATCAAATTTATTAGAACAGGAAGTTGACAATATGGCCCAAAATATTTCTGATAATCCAATATTTAGTTGTAATTTTAATGATTTTAGTTGATCAAGTTTAATTGAATTTTGTAAGCGATTGAATTCTAATTTAATATTAGAAAATTTACAGTATTTCATGCATATATGTACATGCATCTTCATCTGAAGAAAAAATATCCAATCAAAGGTAATGGATATTATTACTGCGGTACAGGTGTTAAGAGAATAATAAAACTTGAAAAAATATAACTGCTTTTATAATCATCGGCGACAGCATTCTATTAAACACAGCACGAGAATCGATTAAAATCTAAAGCTGGCACCAGACAGTTTCCGAGCTCCGCTTGTAATTTATGCATCGACATGGACTCGGCAGTTTGTCCATGATACAAAGGTGATAGTTATTCAGTTTGAAACGGAAGTGGATTACTCTATAGCCGGCCATTCGGTGGGTCGGTCCGTCGGCAGGACCGATAAACTATTCTCTCCATCTATGACAAATATTGAGAAATATGTCTGCTCCACTACAGCCCAGATGGACATCCACATGTAGTCGTCCATACAATATCTAGGTCTGTATAATGTATGGCAGCACGCCCGTTATCACGCCCATTCTGTCACCTATATTTTAGTCAAATATAGTTCAGTGGTTGTGTGTGGCTTAATCCAGGCCAAATTTGAACATGTTTGAAGAGCTCCAATCTGGTTGCCCAAAACTTTTTTTATTTATTTTATAAATATACATATATATTTTTCTTTTTTCTTTTCAATTTTCACACATTCGGAAGCCTCTGTCTTATAATTCACACCATGTTGGCATTTCAAAGAAACCTTTTTTACCATATTGGATTTCTGAAAAGATCAAATCAAAACTATAACTTAGAATGTCCCCAAACAAACTCATTATGATATTGCAGGTACCCAAATTGTCAAATCTAGGTGGTACATGTACATGTATCATATAAAAAGTTCTATATCCAATAACTCTGTTTACAAGGTTCTGGTTCAATTTTGATCACCTGTCATGTTATCAGACAACTGGATCTTTCCAATATCCCTGAAGAAATTAGTAGACTGTTTTCTAAAAACAACTGTCATCAATTTCCTGACGACCCCAATGTTTAATATTGAGGAATATTATTTTTAATATTCCTATGACAATGAGGTGCATATATGAAGAATATATTATGTTCCTTTTCAAGTTATTTGCTGTATACTTTATGGAGTATATTCAGCAAATGTGTGATAAACATATTCTGCTGGCTATAGAATTGGAATGATCGAGAGAACTGCCTCTCTAACATGGAGCTAAAAATGTCATATTGGCTTAAACTTGAAATATTTGTGTAAGTGTACGCCATATTCAAGATAACGATGTGAATAATAATTAAACGTACCAGTAATAAAGTTTTTTCAACATTTCACTCATATTCTGTCTCAGAAGATTCAAACACAGCTTTCTACAGCGGGAGAGATGGGCCCCTTCTGATGTCAGAAATGATGTTACGGTGTAACTGTGGTACTTGTGTAAGTGTACGACGTATTCAGAATAATCAAAACGATGTGAAATTCCCAGAGCAGAAAATAGCAGGAAAACATTCGCAAACATCCAACATAATGGCTGGATCAGGAGAATATAGTTCCACAAATAAATTCAAAAGGGACAAATTTCTGGGGCCATATTTACTACCCAGCTACATGTATATATAAAGGTGACCATAATGCAATTTCATGTACAGTGAAACCTGTGTATACCAACACCTGGGTAAACCAAACCAACCACTAAATAATCCGGGTCAGTACTTAAATTTAAAGAGTATTGAACTTTGTAAACCAGAACCGTGTAAGAACTGATAATAAAAGTTGGTCCCAAGCATGGTTGGTATACAGAGGTTTCATTGTAAGTCCAGTTACCTCAATAAGAAGGGTTGTACGTTTTGTTCGAAAAAAATGTCCATTTCCAACGAGCCACCGAAAACGAAAGCTCACTGTACGTATTACGTGTATTTGACAGATGGATGTTCGCTGCAGATTCATGCCAATATGGAATATGGGCGGTTTATGATTTATGGTGACAACAAGAGCCTCTTGAAACCCATGCACCTCTGTTTGAAGTTTATGGTATTTCCTAAGGATTCTGGCTGCCAGTATTTGAGATTTCATTGTTTCGCTGCCTCATTACCTGTAGGTGCTTCAGCGGCTTCTTCTTTAAATTGATCTACAGTTTGACAGAGCAGAGCCATCAGAGCTGGCTTGGGTCAGAGAAACCCTCTGTATGTGTGTCTGCCTGTCTGATCATATCATCTTTGTACACTTCACATCTAACACAGCCGGACTGCCTCACCCTCCATTCTCAGAGGTTCCTATGGGGACTTCCCCTCACAATTCCCAGGTTACGGTAAAACTCATAATAATTCAATCACATGTGGAGAAATTTTCACACCATAAAATCAGGGAGTGACCAAATTTATTAGAAGAGCATTGGAAGTTGCAAATATAGTGCGAAATCGTGCAGATAATTCATGGTTTCTTTTTTACGGTAAATTGATGATGCTAGGATATTACCGATGCGGCGATTGTAACCCCCTACACCTTACTGACTCGATCCCCATGCCCTGCAGTCAAAGAGCATCATTTTTTCTAATATATCAGGATACAGTGGCAGGGATGAATTTGACCCCCCCCCCCTTCCCCCCTACAAATTCCTCACCCCTACACTCATAAAATGTAGAGCACCTCTTACAGCTTAGATTAGAGGGTGATCAAATTTATTGGAATCAATGACTAAACTTTGTGCACAAAATTGGGGGTGATTGAATTTTATTAGGGTTATTGAATTATCAAAGAGTTCACCAAACAGGTGAACATAATGGTTTATTTCTTGACCAAAAATGCTTGAACACTGAGCATAGATCCAGTTTGTAGCTGCATCTCCTTCATATTCTCAGAGCAAGGGGGTCCAACATTTTCGAGGAATTTCAAGAACCTAAATTATTTTATTTTTTCTGGATTTTCAAGCACCTTTCAAGCATCACAAATATTTCCTGCATTCTCAATACTTGGATGCTCGCAGACAGCATATAATAATGTAACCAATAACATAATAATAAAGGGATTTATTTTTTATCAAGGTTAAACTCCAGTATATAAAGTAAGGTTAAACTCAAGTTTTTTGTCAGCAATGACAAACAAAAATCTGGAATTTCATGCACCTGGAACGTGGGAACATAAAATTCAAGGTTTTTCCAGGATTTTGAGCAACCCTTGGAACTCGGTCGAAGATGCCAATGGCGGTTTTCATTCAGGATTTTCCCAGTTCGATGTAAGCCCAATGGTCCATGTTTTGATCAGGAAATTCTATAAGAGTACAGCTGACCCTCCGTATCATGACATTCGTTATGACAGAAAAGTCATTATTACTGAAATTAATGTGTCATGATACCCCCAATCACTAATCATTATAACAGCAGTCATTATGGTGATATTTATCTGGGACAATTATGGTGGTTAATGAGGGTCTATTGTAACCCCTCTGATAATCCGATCAGAGGAAGTGAATTCTCCCACCATAAAATCTGGGGTGATCAAATTTATTAGAACAGAAAGTTTCGAAATCATACATATAATCCATTATTTCTTTTTTATTTCAATGATTTTAGAGGGTGATCAAATTTATTGAAATATATTGAATTCAATTATTAGACTGATTAGCGTATTTATGATTAAAAAGGCCTGTTATCTACAGGGCATCAACAGGGGGTGTCCAAAGATGAGTAAAACAGTTTTTGTTTGATCAAGAAATTCTATAAAGTAAAACCAGAATATTTACTGAATTTTGAGGTTTCACATCCTATATTAGCTCTTCTGCACAGATTCTCTGAGAGACAATAATAATTGGCCAGATATATGAGGTCTTCAAAAACATTGTATGTAGTCAAATGTTATCACATGGATATTAAATCTGTAAACCAGTAAAGCTAGCTGTTAGCTGAATGGTACATGCCCAAAATCTTGTGTCAGTCCTTTGGACTATTAACCTACAGGTTTCCATGGTTACATGTGATAGGGCCCACCTGATGGTGTATCTTTTATTCTGCAAATGTTAAATAAAGATCACAATCAAGGTCTATAATGCAAAGCTGATCAGATTAATCCTGCTTGGTAATGTACACAGGCAATTTTTCACAGACATGTACTGAACTGTACAATACTGAACGGTATTGCACGGAAAGGCCCACCATAGATGTAAGTACTGAGCTGTGACTGGACAGTTCTTGTGTGATAATCACAGCTCAGAACTGCACTGCAGCCAACTGAGCAGTACATGCCAGTTAGCAACAGCCTGGTTCCAAGAGGTAACTGACCAGTACTGCATAGTGACAGGTTGGTCACTTTTCAGCTACCATGCAGTACTATTCAGTCCGATTTCTTGTTGTACTGTATGGTATCCAATCAGTACTGACCAGTTACTGAGTGGTACTGTGTGGATACTGGTCAGTACTGACTGGCAATGTACTGAGGTGTACTGTCCAGGTGCCCTTTCTTGCGGTTACCATTCAGTTACCACACGGTACCAACATGTGGAAATTTGGCAGTGTATCTAGCCAGGAAATTCATAATAAAATGACAACAAACTTGTTGGTGTCGAAAATAGGGGGAGAACGGATTATTTTTTGTTTTATTTATTTACTTCTTTTTTTTGCCAAATGACCTCCAGCATCATTTACATGTACATGTAACAACGAGAGAATGGAATCCATCGCGATGAAATTAAATTGGTCACTTCTGTATTTTTATCACTAAACGTTTTGTAAGTTTCGAGTAAGATACTCTGGGATCATCACAGTGGGCATGTATAATTTATTTGCGATAAATGATGTTTCATTCAATCAACTATCAATTCAATCACCCCACAATTTTTGGATTGTAATTTCAATCCGTCTTTCTGGTGGATTTAATCATCGGCTAAGATCAAGGAAATAACAAGGAACCAATGGATTATCTGCATGATTCTTCGACCAAATTTGTCAACTTCCTGAGCCCAGATGGTGAAATTTCACTTCTTGTGATTGACTAATTACATGCTGATATTTTATCATACTTTCTATGTATCAATAGTGTAAATCAAGTCCCTAATCCTGGGATAAGTTACCTTTGACTGATCTCTCCTGTCAATAACGCAGAAAATAATTTAGTTGCAGTCACTTCGCCGAGCTCCTAATTTTTGTATGAATTGAGATAACCAACAAAGTTAATTGTCTACAATTTCGGGTCCCTTGGTTTTGTCACAATTCATTGCAGAAAGGTTATTATCCAACCAGCCACACTTTACACATTGTTATGACAAAAGATTGCTGTTGTCCCTATTTTCAATTGACATGGACAAAAACACAACTGCCCTTACTATAGCAGGAAAGAAACATTTAGGTGTTGCCCAACATTTTATTAGCCAACTTTCAAAACAGGTCACTTTTAAACAGTAAACTATCGGATTTAATTAATCAAACATAAAATGTACTTTGTTAATACTGTTATGATCAACAGGTTAGAAGAGATCCAAGTAGATGTACCTTCAAGGACACATTGATTGGTTGAATGTCCTCCCAATTTTCTACACTGGCCAATCAAAAGGCAGGATTTTTCAATGGAAATTTGAATGAACCAATCAAGTGGTTTGAACTGAAAGATATATCCCATAATGCACTGTAGAGTTTATAAAAACCCAATTTGAAGGTCAATTATACAACCCAAGATCCACATGGAACCCACACTATAACCTGAGCCTCAAATGCAGCTAACACCTTAAGATTTGAGAATTCTCCACATCGAGCCATTTTGTGTGTAATGGATACATTTCATGCAAGTTTGACTGATCAAAGCTGAATTATGGATAACACAAGGCAGCAAAAAGTCTTTAGCCAAGAATGGGAAGTAACCAATGAGATCAAAGATCACTTGTTCCGTTACCTGTCAAATTTTTAAAATTCATCAACCTGGCAAGTTTAAAGATAGTACTGGTACACATGTTCAAATTATGTGATAAAATCGGAGCCGAAACAATCTTATTTACATAAATTTTCCCTCATTTACTTCTGCATTAAATTAAGTCTTTTCAACACATCTTTCAGAAAAGGTAAGGTAACATACCATATTGTACATAGACTATCTATCCAATACTGGCTTGAAGTCCTCATACAGATGAATGAAACAACTCTGATCAAGCTCATTTACCTTTGAGATAATGAGATTCCTCCCTAATTACCGCCGAAGCAAACGCGACAAATGAACAACACTGGTGCTACCTGTCAGACTTAGAGACGTCTGCTAAGAAAGACAACTGGCAGCGGCCTGACTTCGAGCTTGACTTCATCATCATTAAGATTTAAAGCCCATCCACTAATAGTGATGTTTGATAGGTTACGATCGCCATGCAGCCTTTCTTCTCCTACTTCCTCTTTGATTCAGACCAAATTAAAACCTGCCCCCAGCTACCTACAGTTCAGAGATGCACCATCAATACCTCAGTAAATTAATCAGTCAAGTCTGACAATTAATGTACGGAGGCGACTGTCACAGAAAACGGTATTAACAATGCTTCTATTTCTGGGGACTACTGATGACCAACGTTACCACAGGCAAACAGAACACGAGACGGGGACCTCGGGCAGATCAAATTACCACTAGATCTATCCATAAATGATCTTCCAGTTATTACAATCTTCTCTTAGAATTAGAACTAGTCCCACTCACAGCCTCCCACCTTGTTCTCGTGTTGCTATCATTTCCAGGCAATACTATGATTTGAGTCTGCAAGAATGATAATATGCAATAGTACCAACACCGCAATTACCGATTATTCAGGTATTAATGTAGTGCCAAAAAAATTGGAACTCTTCTTATGTGGGGAGATGGTTTTAGTCGATAGAATTTTTGTAGGGTCAGAATATCAGTCAAGATTCCAAAATATATGATCCCGTGATACAGTTTTCATCTGTGGTGGAAAGGTTCTGGACTTTGACCAGTATGTATTTCTCTTATAATAAACTTAGATTATTATAATGAACCAGTCACATTATCCTGATACCAGGCCAACCAGTCCTTGATCTATCCTCTTCCCGCTGAGCACCAAGCGAGGAACATACAAGTTCCATTTTTTAAGTCTTTAGGATGACTCAGCCCGGCATCGAACCTGGGATCAGTCACTTGCAAGACGAGGGCTCTACCCACAAGGCCAACGCAGTGTCGTTTTACATGCAACTTTATTTGGCACCAATATTATTATATACCATTTAATACCAATACAATTTTGTAGCTAAATATATGTGATTTCTGACATCTTGCGATATTTTGACATTTCATCCATGCAGCTTCACAATATTTTTTTTTTTTTTTTTTTCTAGCACTAGATGCCCAACAATAAATCAATACTGAATAGGGGCTCCATACACTCAGTAGGCAGCCAGCTTTCATAAAAAAATATTCTATGTTAATAACCATTTTTCATAAGAAATACATGTACATGTAGTTAACAGCACACATACATGTAATATATGTACATGTTTGTAGCAATGTAGATACATAAAACTAATTACCATAAAACATGTATAATTAATCTGATGGGATTAACTTGAAATTGAGTTCAATATCCAACAGCTACATTTAAATTACTGTTTACTTTGATTTTCAGGTTAAAGAATGGGGGACTGAACTTTGACCCCTGATGTGAGAAATATATTCTCCACCGGCAGCATTGAGAAATGAACTGTAGACTATAGTAGAATTGTGGGATATGGGTCAAAGTGCACATGCTTTTGTGACGATCTGCAATAGTGATCATACTTCTTTCTTCACAGTCCTGACACTATCTATGGTGTACATACCACAATCATCAAGGGCTCGATGTCCTATATACACTGTTACATGAACCTCTTAGAGTTAACGAATTCAACCGAAACGATATGTACAGATGTACACATACATGTCTTCCAGTATACGAAAACATTGTCACTTATAGAAATATGTTTTCAACTGTTTGTGTACATGAGGCTTTTAGCTAGGATTTGAAAATATGGTGTCTCAATTCCACTTTTTCCTGATATCTCTGCATTGCAATTTCCTGATTCTAACCCACTCCAAGCCCTCAGCAAAATATGTCTCCAAGCCCTTGGAGAGAGCTTGCACCTAAATTTGAAGAGCTTAGAGAAAGCTTGGATTGTACAGGTAGCCATATTCCAATACCATTAATATTCCGCGCATGTCCAAGCTTTTCTCGCTCCCATACCGGAACACTTTTCTAAGCTCTCGGCATCTGATAAAATCCATACAATATGGTTGCATTCTAAGCTAATCTGACTTCGCAAATTGCACAGATTGTGCATGCATTTACATGCATTTTTGTTCATCTCACTCCTATCTCATGACATCCAAGTTCAATTCCAGATTTTAGAGCGTCTCATTTCAAAATAAGGAATCCCAAGAGCCTTGAACAGGCCTTGCATTCTAGAAACAAGACGGGGCTGATGAATAGGCCCCGTCTTGCAGGGTCACGGGGCTGATTTTTGGCCATCGGGGCTGATTTCAAATTTCACCACATGACAATGTATTATTGGTCATATATCAACCAAACCTTTGTTTGGAAATAAATTTTATTTTGATGTCCAGTAGCCTACTCCTGTCCCATATACAATGCTCTACAAATTATTCTTGATTGTACAACATTCCCACCCACTTTAACATATTCTCCCAGGACATATCGCCCCCTTTTACCCTCATAACATATATTCCCCCATATTTTCATATATTCAAAAGATCTTATAAGTACCGGTATCACCAAAAAAAATAGAGGAATAAAAGAAAAACCCTCCATGTTGGTATTTTTATCTTTACTGGATCCAGCAAATCTTAATATTTCAACGACTTCTGCTGAAACCAGTTATTGTAGCCTACTGATATTGTAGAAATAAGAATTGCCAATAATGTGTTTTGACTGCTGTTTTCAATTACCACTAAAACGAGTATCGTTTTAATTTATTAACTTGATATGCAAAACAATATATTCCAAGGATTTCCCCTCAGGAATGATAAAATTTCCCTGTAAAATTTCAAGGATTTTTAGTGAAAAATACAAAATTCCATGTGGAATTCCAGTGCCTTCCATAGGGGGAGTGCACATATTTTCTGGAAAAGCCAGAAGAAAAAAATTGACAACTGGGGTTTTGTCCGCTGGTGTTTTGTCCGTTGGTGTTTTGTCCACTGGTGTTTTGTCCGTATCCCATAAAATGAAATGGAAAATTAATTTGAACATCATGGAGATCTGTACCAGCGCCTATCTAATTCGAGCAATTTGAGAAACGAGACTGGATCGTACAACGATTTGAACACGCCATTTCTAAAAAAAACGAAGAATTATTACTTGCTTGAATCTTGGGGGTTCATTGCAATGCATTCGTAATAAAACAGTCGGGAAATTTTGGATTTTTTAGCGGAGATATGTTACCGGTCGGTTAGACTTTGACGGCGACTTGGACTGTGTCATCGCCGATTTCGCTGAAAACGAAACCACTTGCAAATTACCGTGTCCACGAAACACTGCTTCAACAAACGCCATTTCAAGCCATAAAATCAGTTGATTTCTTTCGAAGTTGATGGAGAATATGTTTAAAATTGTCCTGATAAACATTATCAGGTCGACTGAACCGTAATCACGTTGCTGATTTCTCGATTCCCGACCTAGAAGTAGGTGCTTTATTTGCTGAAAAGATCGTCAACCGGCCGCCATGCCATGCTCCTCTACAGTCACGTCACACTTTACGGTATGCTGACAGTAGTCGCGCCGCTTTATGGTTGTTGTTGTTGTAAAACGCAGCCTTCGTAGTGATTTCGTTGGAATTTGCTGATAAAATTATTAGACTCGCACAATTTATTTAGACTCGGTCGGGTATTTAAACCGGAAAATAGACATATTTTCTTTCTTGGCCCAAGCACAAGTCGTCAAGACAGAAGACATAGTACTAGCAGGGTTCGTACACCTTGGAGGCCCCAGTTTTCAAGGCCTTTTCAAGGTCTTTTCAAGGTAATAATTCCTGTTTTCAAGGTATACACTTTTTATCTAATAAAGGAATACAGACAAATTTTCTGAGTTTTCTTACCTTTTTTCACAACCAGTATCCAATGATACATAGACTTGGTTGGTTGGTTTGATTGGGGACTCCATCGTATTACAATGGACACTGGTTATACAGAGTATGCCGTGCAACCCCTTCCCCCACACGCCCTACACATGCTCGCTCATACCAATGACACGTAGACTTGTACTAATGCCTTGCTGAGATATTATTGTTCACACATAACATTGTCATGTACTGGTGATATGCTGCCTATTAAATGTCAAATATGACACTTATGTTAAAGGTGTGTGATAGTTAGCTAAGATTCATAGCGTCTCCCTTCCCTCACCGCTATGCCGACGACAAATACATTTCCCTGGTGGTAACTGGAACATCTCCATGGCGCACTTATTATTACCTTTAAGCCCTATTGGATCTTCATTAACTTGAGAAAATGGGCCGCCATGAATAAAAATACCATAATCGATGTTGTGATCATCATCCCCTGCATACACGGGGTCTATTATGACGGAAATGCCCATCTTCTTGACCCTCGATTTCAGGTGATTTTGAGGCTCCATAGGGATAATTTTAACGTCTGTAATTAATATATGACCGACGACGGGCCATTTAGTCTGTCATTTCTGTATTTTTATTCATGGCGGCCCATTTTCTCAAGTTAATGAAGGTCGAATAGGGCGTAAAGTTAATAAGTGCGCCATGGAGATGTTCGAGTTACCACCAGGGAAATGTATTTGTCGTCGGCATAGCGGTGTGGGAAGGGAGACGCTATGAATCTTAGCTATGTGATAGTCTGATGTTTCTGTCACATTAAAATGTACATGTCTTGTGGATAGCTTATTTATTTACACACCGTCACCCATGTGACGTTCTCTGAGCCTTGTAGTCCGTAATAGGGCTACTGGTCCTCGTGATCCATCTTAAATTTTCCATACCGCTGATATGTGTTTTGAAACTTTTGCCGACATCAATATCTTTCTTACACACAGCTTTGCGTTTATCTGCATGCTGGCAAAGCCAGTCCTTATACTTGTCATCCTTTAGCCAATTTGTATTGAAAAGGCACACCATTTCCACAATTTGTATTTAGCAGATGATGTTCAATGTCAAAAACGAAACAATTTTCACAAGCCGCCAAAAACCACTTCGTTCTGCTGGACCTGTCGGAAACCCGAAAAATATTCATTCGGCATGAAAACTCAATGGAAATCTGAGGGTTCGCGATGTAGCGGGCCCACGTGATCACGCGACATTATATATATTCATTGCGCAGAAGCGGCGACCGAGATTCAAACAGTCGAGAACCCTCCGCTCACTTACGAGAGCATACTTCAAGTGAGGTTTCTGATATACAAGGAGAACCTGTATACCGTGGATAGTCTCCCTTTACACAGTGTGACAACCATTTGAGAAAATAATCTTACGGTCATATTAAATCGGGGCTTATTTCTCAACTTTACAGAATTGACAACAACAACATGCTAAGAATTCCCGTTTTCAAGGCCTTTTCAAGGTACATGGCCCGATTTCCCATTTTTCAAGGCATTTCAAGGCCTTGAATTTTAAATTGTCATTTTCAAGGCAATTCAAGATTTTCAAGGTAGTGTGCGAACCATGTACTAGGATTAGATTTATTCCATGAAGATGTGGGAATATACTCACTGGACTGATTTGACGGGGCCGATGAATAATCCCCGTGAAAAGTGCTCACGGGGTCGATCACGGGGCCGGGGCCGATCGGCCCCGTCAAAATGCAAGGCCTGCTTGAAACTCCGGACAAGCTAAAAACTTGGATGTATATGTAATTTCTATTTCCAATTCACCCTTTCTAACAATGAAAGCAAGATAAAACATAACAAAACCAGGATCTGATTCAGGCCATTTTTTAACTCTTTACAACGGGTTTGGGCGCCCAATTGGACAATTTTTATTTTTTTTAACTTTTAACAATTTCCTTCTCTGAGCATGCTAAACCAATAGTAATGCAAGTAATATTGCTAAATATCAAGTTGTAAAACTATACATGTATTTAGAGCTTTTAATTCTTCTAGAGCTTCTATGGGTTTTGGCAGTCCCGTATGGTTGCCTACAACTATTTCACTATGCCTTGCCAGACTAAATCATGCCCTAATGTCCGCCAAACAACCATTTGTGCATGCATGTACATGTATATTATGAGGTTTACTGTTCTCTAGAAAAAAGCAAACCAACAAGAACTTGAACAAAAAAGATTTTAGAAAATAAACCTAACCACTGATTCAATCGACTTTAGGTGATATTCAATACGGTACAATACCTGGTGGAGTTCTTCTTGTCTGTCGTGATCTACCGCTGAGCTGTTGGGTAAGAAACCCTATATCAGGGGATAATTCCTCCATTCTTCGCCAGCTTGGAAGCTTATTCTTGTGTACGCCACGTAAATTAGAAAATCATGAAAAACTGCACTAATCAGTTTCACGAATGCGCCGTCACAGGTTGTGGGGCTGTGACCTGTAACAAAGGTCTAAACACTGACGATATCGAGTTGCGCTAACATGCAGGAACTACTTTTACCTACCACATATAACAACATGCATTAATCAATGATGACAGTGCCATACTCCCATCTCCTCTGATGAAAAAATAGTTCTCGATAAAAACAGCGGAACACGTTTCTCAACTTGAAAGGTAATAATACTTTCTGTTGTAAACTTGCATAAATGGATAATTTGAGTTCAGATATAGACATATCATATAGATCCATAGGTTGTGCAATTGTATTGATCACTGAGAAATTCTCAAAATATTAATGTTATTTTTAAATTTGACAAAATTAAAAATAACATTAATATTTTAAAATTGAGGTGACCACATGAGAGATATTAAGATTATAAGTTGAGATGAAGATGAATTTATTATCAAGTTTTTTATAACAAATTAATTGCAGCTCTGCATCGCATGAACTCATGCAGAACCCGTCATCAAGCCCAACCCTCTTGTTCACAACTGCATAAGCGCCAATCATTCCTGAACATAACTGTTACACTGCATGACGGGAAGCCTGATTTCACATACCTGTAACTTCAATTGATATTATATAGTACGGTAACATTTTATCTTATAACATCACCAGAAGAATTAGTAACATGTGGCACATTATATATAAGTTTTTCTCATTATATTCATCAGCCTGTTGGAGACAAGACAATTCAGGTGTTTCGACACTAAACAAGATACTTTCTGAGCCTTTGCATGAACCAATTTGAGTAATATTTGAGTAGTAGTTGGCAATATCATCTATATCTCAATACCATAGAGTTATCAGTCCCTCTAATCAGGTTAGGGCGATCCCACTCTCTAAATTGGAGGTAAAAAAGGTGATTTTTGCTCAATAAATCAGTTCATACAATGAATTCAGCAAAATCCTCTTGAGGCACACAGACATATCCCCATCAAATGGTAGTAAACAAAATAAATTGTCATCTATCTAATTTGCATAATAATAGGCCAAATAACTGTCATGCTGTTGAAACAACATCGAGTGGTTCTTCAAATGCCAAATTAATTTAAGGACATGAAATGATAGATAGATTAATGTGCCTGAAGTATTGAGCATTGGTTAAGAAGGAATCAAAAGTTATTGACCAAAATGACCTTTTTTACCTCCATTTTAGAGAGCAGGACCACCTTAACCTGGTAATACTCTATCACAGTTTTATACTCTAATACGATGACCAGCTCAGCACTGAATGTAGGTGCATGGCAAGGGAACTTCTGCTATCAATTCATCAACTTCGGATCAATTTCAATGGCAATATTTTTGGGTTCACGAGAAAATGTACAAGTTTTGTATCCTTGGATTATGAGATCCAGTACATTTATCTGTAGCCAAATCTCTTCTTACAGCTAATTTATTGTCTGATTTTTCAATGGCTCGTCATGTATCTACGATAGAGCCCTATGATAGATCCAGAGAGACAGCGCACAGGTAAACTGATAAAAGCCATATTAAACTGGCACAGTCAGATAAATTTCATATTTAGTGCATGTGCAGTCAGTAGAAAATCTGAGCGGAACCTCAATGCCCTCGAGTAACGTCAACTATGAACGGTACAAAGGAATCAATTTGTGCTGGATGTCGGGGAGAGGAAGTTGTGATGGCCGTATGTTTGTTCCCTTTGGCTCCCCATAATTTTGCGACAATTCAAGCAGACTGGTGGAAACAAGTCTGACTAGTTTACCTCTAAATGAGGCGATGTGTCTACACACAGGTGAGGCAGAGAAACCCTGTGGAAATTCACAGATTATTCTGCCGGACAATGTACTGTGACTATGTGACCGTGTATTTGCCGTGATCGAGCCCCACCAGGGCTACTCAAAACAAACCCAGCGCGCTCCGAGCCAACACTGCACAGTCCATAGAGGACCACATGTCGCCTACAGTTCCTTGACTAGGTGAGATTCCAGGCAGAGTTAGAAATCTGTTGACACATTGCATTGTCCGTTTATTAACTCTACATTCATACAGCCACATAATAGGGTGACAAAAAGTGCCAGCCAACTCATTTGTCCCCGAGCCGCTAACATATCGGGCCTGCATTCAAAGCCGGCAGCCCCTCTGTATGAATTAGCCGTCTAAGCCGGGTAGACAAGTATCGCTTAGAAAGGATTCAAGTGCCCTCTGCATCACCTCTGAGTTACAAGAAAACTGGCCTACAACTGTATTACAAATGGCAAACGAGTTTCCTGAATAGGTTTGAAGAGAGGTCTGTGTACTTGTACTGTACAGATAAATGTACTACAAAATTATGCTATGCGTAACAGGATGTAGAATCAAACAGGGCCCAGGATTTTAGAAGACTGGCAATAAATTCTCATCACGGAATCTACATATTTTTATTATTCCTAAAAAAAACAATTTTTTTATCACACCCTGAATAATTTGAGCAAATGTGGGAGGGAATTAGCGATGAAAAAGAGGTAGTGTTGCTATAGCAGTAAACAGAGCTAACGCAACACGATAGAATGTCTGCTTACATAAAGCTACAGATTCTCAATTCTTCCCCAAAAAAATAGGAATATTTTTATCATCACATTATAAAACTGGGCTATGTGGGGGGAAAGATTAAAGCATCAGTACTAGAAGGGAGTTTTGTATTTGTATTATAGAATTATTAAAGAGAGATGGTTGTTAAGCGATGTGATCCAATACCCTGCAACGCACTCAGATTTAATGAGTCACATATTTCACAATCTGCCTCTACCACTTTGTCAGCGGAGATCTGCCCAGGGTAAGGAAGCGCCTGCCTGCAGGGTCTATCTTACTGATCTTGCCCACCTATAAAGAGAGCCCGGGCACCCGCCCTCGGGGAAACTCGGTCCCCTGGGAGGATAGATATATAATCTGACAAGACATCGGACCCGTGGAGTTATAAAATCCAGCGATGACTTACCTGAATCTATGATATCCTACTGATTATGGAGAGTAAATTCCTTGTCCAAACATTCGATCGCTCTCTCGTATTGTATTGTGATCGTGCCTTAGGCGGATCAGGCCTCTTGTCCATGTGCTGTATGGGAAGCAATACAATTATATGGTTGTCCGTGATACGAGTACAGCGTAGCTCTACAATAACTCGTACATCCTATCACCGATACATGTATATCGTCCGAGTCGGCGCTGTTCACACTCTACATGTACACGAACTACAGGCATTACCGATACACCGCCGTGCGAAGATGATATTGTGCCATTTCCAAAACAATAAAACGGCAGATTGAAATCAGACAAATCTCCTCGATAAATGTTTGATCAATCCCTTTAGGTGTCCGAAATAGACAGAATGCTTATTAATTGACAGCCATTAATATTTATGTCACGAGCTTAGTGGCCTGGCATTGGCTCCTCGACTGTCAGGCTGGAATAGGTGGGAGGGGTTTTCCTGATCGTGGCACAGCAACGCGAGGCCATCCTATTAGGCTGTTCACAGCAGCTCTATTCACCCCCCGATGTCATTCATGCAGGCCATTATGCCTCCCTGCCCTGCCTGATTTCGCCTTTTGTCCGAGGGTCTCGCGGTGTATGAGCAAATAAGCCGTAAACGTGAGGAAGCGCGGATTGGGACCGGCAAATCTGCACACCAAATTTTGGTTTTGTTTGCATGTAACCATTCTATGCTTGTGAAACATTGGGCTGAGAAAACTAGCAATTGTATTTACACGGCTAACCCGTATGACACCAGAAAACAGGAGATAGAAAACTGACGGTATACAGTTTTTTGTGGCTTTTTTTTTCAAAAACAATAATTCTATTTTCAACTCTGTGCAGAACTATAAATTACAACATAAACTAAAATCAGTGAGCAGGCATCAATCAATCAATAAATCTCTATTTAACATTGGTTTTAGATATCATAATAAAGTAACATGAGTCAATTGTGGCCAGGGATGTCATTTGAAGGCTGTAGGCATTCCTCTTTTGCCCCCTACATGTACTATGACCAAAATGGCCCAAAACACTTTTCACCTAATTTCTGGTACCTGAAATACTAAACGTCACTTACTGTGGCTGCCTACTTCCATGCCCTCCACCTGCTACTTCAGAAGTTAGTGACATGTGTGATAATGTTATGATATTTTGATATTATTAGTTATGGTATAGGTCCCTGCTCAAGGTAAGTGCGGCATTAATGGTTAATCTCTAAAACATGACAGTGCACATCTGCAAGGTACTAGGCATCTTCCATTTAAGTTTTGAAGTTGTCCAACGAAATAGTGATGGCAGGGCTGTGCTGTAATGATGAATGGTAAAACCGTTTCTCCCCGAGGTATTTTCAGTTTTAGAAAACCCTCTATGGAATATTTTGCTTTAACATGTGTTTTACTCTGGATTCCCTGTTTCAGGTTATCATAAGTTGACCATTATCTGATCATGGTAACCTGCAACAGGTTTCTCGAGAAAATATTACAGCATCGAAAAGAGTAATTAGACTTTAGAGAGGACGATAATAAAATAAACTAACGATTGGGGTCAAATCTAAACTTGTCAAATAATTTGGGAAGGTACATGTACTGCACACAGATACAGGTTTTATGAATGACCTCACAATGTGCTCGTTCTACAATTTGGTATCAAAATCATTTTCATTCTACATGTATTGAGCTATTTTCTGGTAATCAATCTTGCAGTACTTGCACATAGAAATGCTGATTATCAGCTAGACCACAAAGTACTTGTGTATTCATGAGGTGCATTTCAGTGTGCACAAGTACCTGTAGAAAATGCACAAGTACCTGTAGAAAGTGCACAAGTACCCGTAGAAAATGCACAAGTACCTGTAAAAAGTGCACAAATACCTGTAGAAAGCATTAACCCGGAAGCAAAAAAGAAATTTGTATGAAATTAAAAGAGATGTCGATCTAAATACTAGTCACTGGTAGAATAAATATCCCAGAGAAAAATGCAAGGCTCTATCATCAGGGTTGGTATTGCTTCATTGATCCATTGAATTGGTTACTACAATCTCTTGGGCAGTAACCTATAGATCTGGTTATTGAACACATGATTTACTGTTAGTAGTGTTACTTTCCCCATGCTGAGGTGGGCAATGCTAGCGAACAGAAGTTTTCACAGTAGAATTCAAGTCCAGTAAGCTGAACAATAGGTTGTCCAGCAACACAAACAATAGGTGGTCCAGCAACACAAACAATAGGTCATCCAGCAACCTGAACCATGGGTTGTCCAGCAACCTGAACAATAGGTTGTCCAGCAACCAGAACAATAGGTTATCCAGCAACCTGAACAATAGATTGTCCAGCAACCTGAACAATAGGTTGTCCAGCAACCTGAACCAAAGTTGTTCAGCAACCTGAACAATAGGTTATCCAGCAACCTGAACCATAGGTTGTCCAGCAACCTGAACCATAGGTTGTCTAGCAACCTGAAAAATAGGGAATCCAGCAACCTGAACAAACCCGAACCATAGGTTGTCCGACAACCTGAACCATAGGTTGTCTAGCAACCTGAACAATTAGGTGATCTAACAATTGCTCCAGTGATCCCTTGAACTGGTTACTACAATCTCTTGGGCAGTAACCTATCTGGTTATTGAACACATGATTACTGTTACTTTCCTCATGATGGGGTGGGCAATGCTAGCGAATGGAAGCTTTCGCGGTAGAATGCAAGTCCAGCGAGCTGAACAGTAGGTGGTCCAGCAACACAAATAGGTGATCCAGCAACACAAGCAATAGGTGGTCCAGCAACACAAACAATAGGTCATCCAGCAACCTGAACCATGATTTGTTCAGCAACCTGAACAATAGGTTGTCCAGCAACCTGAACAATAGGTTGTTCAGCAACCTGGACCATAGGTTATCTAGCAATCTGAATAATAGGTTGTCTAGCAATCTGAACAATAGATTGTCCGGCAACCTGAATCATAGGATGTCTGGCAACATGAACCATAGGGTGTCCAGCAACCTGAACAATAGGGTGTCAGCAACCTGAACAATAGGTTGTCCAGCAACCTGAACAATAGGTTGTCCAGCAACCTGAAACACAGGTTATCCAGCAACCTGAACCATAGGTTATTCAGCAACCTGAAACATAGGTTGTGCAGCAACCTGAACCATAGGTTGTCTAGAAACCTGAACCATAGGTTGTCTAGCAACCTGAACAATAGGTTGTCCAGCAACCTGAACCACAGGTTATCCAGCAACCTGAACCATAGGTTATTCAGCAACCTGAACCATAGGTTGTGCAGCCACCTGAACCATAGGTTGTCTAGAAACCTGAACCATAGGTTGTCTAGCAACCTGGACAATAGGTTGTCTAGCAACCTGAAGAATAGGGTGTCCAGCCACCTGAACATTAGTGTTTCCAACAAGCTGAACAATAGCTTGCTGCTGATTTTCAGCCTGTATCATGGTGAACATACAACGTTATTGTGTTGATCTATCCTATCCTTCAGCATTCATGTTCTAATTTGATCTTTCTGAATCAGCAGGGTGCAGTGATAGGGAAGTATTTCAGCCTGAGGGGTTTGCCTGGTCCTCATAGATTGGATCATAGGGTCATACACCTGCTAGGTGGGTACTACATATGGGGCGCCTGAAAAGGACACAAATTCCACAGCCCATCTCCCAGCGAGACAGAACAGAAATACACCAGGGGACTGTTTATAGAAATCCAAGATGGGAAGTATTATTGGGCTCTAAACTGAACTACTCGTAATTTACACATACAGAAGTTATGTCATGGTTTTTAATGAAAGACTGACCTCGAGGAAGTACATACATATAGAGTCAGTCTATTGCCACTTCTGCACATGTTAATTTGTCTTTGAGAATTCATAAAAAAAAATCTTATATACAAGTGGAGTAGAAATTGGCCTGTGCATGGGCACATTTCTTGTACAGAATTGTTTATATTCTGAAAATAAATACTACTACAAAGCACATGTACACACAAACTAGAATTGAGGAGAATGACAAGAGTATTTGGAACCGATGCCAGCCAATCACAAATTCTACATGCATGTAACAGTCATGACGGTAGACAAGTACTGAATGTGCCCATAGAAATTATTACGATAAATAAAAATGTCCTCAAAGTTCAATCAGCCTATTGAATACAACCACTCTCAAGTTTGTCGACAAAATTCAAGCAGTGATTCCAATGAATTTCATCTCCCTCTACAATCATTAAAATGTTGCAGAAATAAGGGATTATCTGCACGATTTTGGGCCATTTTGTCAACTTCCTGTTCTAATAGGTTTCATTTTATTGGTGGCGAACTTTAATTCTTGTGATTGAATTATTAGAGGATTCCCCATATCAGAAAATTCAAACAGAATTTTTTTATCATTTTTTTATTCAATTGCTTAAAAAAAAAAAAAAATCACCATTACTTTATATGCTGATGCATGAACCACCCACTCAATGCAGAAAATGAGGCATAATCATTTGTCACATCATTTCAGAAATATAATATGATTTTGATATAAATTCATATGTATCAAATTTATGAATGTGGCAGTCAAGTTAGGTAACTCTTGCTAGAATTATTAAAGACGGAGTTACCCTACTTGAATCTCAAAGATATTCAGCCTTGAGGTCAGTCTATATCCTAACACAACCAAATTTTTCTGAATCTTAACGTTGTCATTCAACAACAATACATCTGATTAAGATGTGGAAGTTAATATTATACAAAGAACTAAGTGTAATTGAATCAACAAAAT